>JASTWP010000393.1:0-160710 GCA_030770255.1 Temnothorax ravouxi
TAAAATATTACAACGCGAATTTTGTGAATTATCCGACGAAGATTTTGATTTGCTGACGCGAAAAGGCATATTTCCATATGAGTACATTGGACTGCGTCGAAAAGTTGGAGGAATACGTGTTTACCACCGCGCGACTCGTTTTTACAGTTCTTTTGACCAGTGACACTGTATCCGAAAGCGATTACGAGCACGCCGCAAACGTCTGGCAGCGGTTCTCCGTTTGAACCTTGGGCGAATACAGCGATCTCTACCTCAAAACTGATGTCTTGCTATTGGCCGATATCTTTGAAAATTTTCGCGATAGCTGCGTCGCGAGTTACGGACTTGATCCAGCGTATTATTACACTCTACCGGGTTTCACGTGGGACGCTATGTTGAAACATACGCGTATCAATTTCGAAATGCTCACAGACATTGACATGGTCATGTTCATCGAACGCGGTCTACGCGGCGGTTTGAGTCAATGTTCCAAACAGATACGCGCAAGCCAATAAAGGTACATGCAATCTTACGATCGGTCGAAACCGTTGTCATACCTGATGTATTTCGATGTAAACAACTTGTACGGCTGGGCGATGTGTCAACCATTGCCCTATGCAGATTTTCGATGGGTCAAAGACGTCTCGAATTTCGAGTTTAGCGCGATCGCTTTGGATTCGCCGAAAGGTTACATTCTCGAAGTCGATCTAGAGTATCCGCAGTATAAACACGATGCGCATGCCGACCTACCGTTCTGTCCGACGCGCGATAAACCGCCAGGCAAACGGCAGGAAAAACTTCTCGCAACATTATACAATAAAAAGCGTTATGTCATACATTACCGCAACCTACAGCAATGCACGCGTCACGGCCTTTGCGTCACAAAAATTCATCGCGTATTGCAATTCGCTCAATCTCCATGGCTCCGCGATTACATCGAACTTAATACAAAATTTAGAACATTGGCCAAAAATGAGTTTGAGAAAAAATTTATATAAATTGATGAACAACGCGGTATTCGGGAAAACTATGGAGAATGTACGCAACCACGTTAATGTAAAATTGTTAACAAAGTGGAACGGTAGATACGGCGCGGAGGCACTGATCTCGAAACCAAATTTTCACAGCAGGAGCATTTTTTCGGAAAATATGATAGCCGTTGAACTGCGAAAACTCGAGGTTAAATTTGACAAACCTATTTACGTCGGCATGTGCATTCTCGACATATCAAAAGTTTGTTTGTACGAATTTCATTACGAGTACATGTTTCCCCTGTATGAAGACATGTGTAGAATTATGTACACCGATACGGACAGTCTGATATATCACGTAAAGTGCGAGGATGTGTACAGGGACATGAAACGCAACATCGCTAAATTCGACACGAGCGATTACGCGATCGAACGGTATAACGCTCGAGAACAAGAAGGTGCCGGGCTTGATGAAAGACGAAAACAACGGTGCGATCATGACCGAATTCGTCGGACTCAGAGCAAAGATGTACGCTTTGCGAGTCGACGGTAAGAAAGATACGAAAAAGGCTAAAGGTGTTAAAAGTAACGTCGTAGCCAGGTCGATAACGTTCGACGATTACACGCGGTGTCTGCGAGACGAAATTGAAATGACGCGACAGCAGGCTTGCATAAGGTCCGAACTACACAAGGTGTACACCGTGTCCGAAACAAAAATCGCTCTGAGTCCGTACGACGACAAGCGATACATTATACCCGATTCGACCGATACGTTGCCATGGGGGCATTATCGAATACCTTTGTAACGTACGTATTGTATGTAATAGTATATCGTATAACGTATAACGTATGTATGTAACGTATGTATGGTATAACGTATGTATGTTGTACGTATGTATGTCGTATAACGTATTATATGTATGTAACGTATGTATGTAATAGTATAACATATAACGTATAACGTACGTATGTTGTACATATAACGTATGTATGTAACGTATGTATGTTGTACGTATGTATGTCGTATAACGTATTATATGTATGTAACGTATGTATGTAATAGTATAACGTATAACGTATAAACGTATGTAGTATTATATGTATGTAACGTATGTATGTAACGTATGTATGTTGTACGTATGTATGTTGCACGTATGTATGTCTGTAGTATAACGTAACGTATTATATGTATGTAACGTATGTATGTCGTATAACGTAACGTATTGCGAGTATTATATTACAGTATTGGAAAGAATAATAATAAATATTTTACGTGTGTATTTCACATACTTTATTTGTATTTCACATTTTAAACACTTTATATATGTATTACATATTGCATATTTTTATGTTAAAAAAAAATATAGTTTGCACGAATTAAATAACATTTTCCTTGTGTATCCATGAGTTGTGCGATCCATCGAATCCTAACCATTTTACATAAACCTCGTCGCCCCTTCTGCGCAGTACTTTTTCAACGAGATACACGTCTGGATAAGTCGCGCGATGCAACTCGTGTTCGTAGAACCCTCCAGAGACGGATTTTCCGCGATAGTCCTCGAGTAGATAGATTACGGGATTGGTACGCTGCACTTTAACGATCTTAAACACCTCGGTGGTCCAATTCGGCGTGTAACCCTTTTCGAAAATTGTTTTGTATTTGCTAACGCGTACCGAGTCACCCACTTTGAACTTTGCCGGACCCGCGATCTTTATCTCGCTGTACACCGTAGCCAAGAGTCTTTCGGCTTTCGCGGGGGTAACGTCGATGGGTCGCATGCCGATATTTCGATGCTTGCGCGCGTTCTAATCCGATACGAGTCGAGGCAAGGCGTCGACCTATTTGTAATTTCCATTGAGCGTAAACATCTTCCACATGTCGTTCTTGAGCGTGCGATTGAATCGCTCGACGACCGACGCCCTCAATACCGAATATGTGGAATAATGATTGATGCCGTGTTTCTTCACGAGATGTTGCACGTCGGTGTTGTAAAATTCCTTCCCCATATCGGTTTGTAGGTTACTAGGACACCTCCCGCTGTGTCGAATAATCTCAGCGACAGCGTTAGCTGTTTCGCTTCCGCCTTTACCCTTGAGTGGCACGGCCCACGCGTACTTGCTCAACACATCGATGACGGTAAGTATGTAGTGGTAGTCTCCGTTGAAACGTGAGTACGGACGCATCTCGACGATGTCAGCCTGCCACAGGTCATCGTACCCTCACACTATGACGTGTCTTCGGGGAAAATTTCTTCTCGCCGGAGCGTGCAGTTCCTCGACGAGTCGTTGCTTCTCGATATTTTTACGCCCGTCGGATTTTAGCGATGTCATGTTTTTGTTGTCGTTTATAACTGCTCGTTAGCCGTTTGTTAGCCGTTTAATTCCATTCGTCGTCGTCGTCGTCGACGTTCTTTAGCCGTTTGTAGCCTTTCCTGTCTTCGCGTAGTTCGCAGCTGTTTCTAAATCGCTCGTAATCGTTTTTAACCTGTTTTTGAACCGTTCGACAGCCGTCCGACAACCGTTCTCAAACCGCTAGACAGCCGTCCGACAACCGATCTCGAATCGTTCGTTTCTGTTCGTCGCCGTCGTTAATGAACCGTTGCTTTTCTTTACTCGTTGACTTTCGATAGTCGTTTCTGCTGAACCGTTTGTCCATTGTTGTTCGTTGTCGAGTCTGATTCAACGATAGGCGAATGGCGAAGCTCGTTTATCGTAGTCCGTAACGCTTGCAGATCCTTCTCAAACGCAGTCAGCTTCTCGTCTGATTCTTTTTGTTGATTGATCAACATTTTAAAGAACTCGTCAACGTATAGTTTATTAACCACGTCACCGTCAGCCTCTGGTTGCGCCACGCGACGAATCTTCCGCGACCTTGCGTCAAAGTCCATAACGGTGCGACACAGAGCGTTATCGCGCACGAAATTTCTCATTAATCCGTTCCATCGATGGTACGGTTCCGCCTCGCCTCTTCCGAGCGATATGCCAAACTTGTTGATCGGCATTTCAATGCTGATTGAATGATTCGCCGACGCATGGTTTAATTTATAATAAGTCCGGCTTCGCGAAGTTCCTCGATGATAGACATGATCTCATTGTCATGAGCATTGTTGCCAGCGTGGCGCGAAGCGTCGAGCAATCGCAGACGATCCACTAGCTCGTTGGGATCATCCCAGTGCACGTAGTCAATCTTATTGTCTGTTAGCGTCATTGCGCGAGGCATAGATAATCCCTTTCCACATTTTTTCTTGGATTCGGGAGGGAACAACGATGCGATTATATTTAGATACTTGTGTCCACAGTTGCTCTTTACTCGCTCGCGAGGATCATGCTTGATTTTATGAGCACTCGTTGCCAACAGTATGTGCCTGTATTTTTTCAGATCTTCCCTCGTGTAGATCTCATCATTGGGCATTCTTTTGAAGATCAACTCGTAAATGCCAGGTGTGCCGCCGTATCGTACGCCATCGATAATTATGGTATCCACGCTATTCACGTCAAAACGTTTATTACCTAGCATCAGTCCGTCTTTGCCGAAATAAATGCCGTATGCGCTGTCTATACCTCGATCGGCGCTCAGAAAAGCCTTGATGTACTCTCGGCCCAGTGGACCCAAGTGATCTTGCAACGATTGTAGAAACGTTTCCTGTCCCGTCGGCGTTTCCAACGTCTTTTGTACGGATGTTGCAATCGAATCGTCCGTGGTTTCAAAAACATTCGCGCTTGTGAGAAATTCGGGAATTGTATCTTGCACGGTTCCCGTCGTCGTCGTGGTCGGTGTGGAGGTTATGTAGTACTTTCGTTCGTTTTGATTGATTAGATTTAAGCGGTGTCGATGGGAGATTCAACATGGAGTCTGATCGCTTTCTCTTTTTCGACGTCGCATCCTCCCAATTCTCCTCATCCTCTTCCTCCTCCTCGCGCTGTTGAACGGATAGCGGTTCGATTTTCGCGTCAGCGTCGCTCTCCGTCGGTTCCTCTTTTTTCACCGCGGTCAAGCTCGAGTTATCGACGATCTTTTTCAGCGGTCCAATGAGAGGTTTAAAGTGCGTGTCCAACTCAATGTCCTTCTCGATCTTACCGGTTTTCAAAGCGCGAAGTTTCTTGCGAATCGAATTACTCGTTTTCGCAATCTCTTTCACGATCTTCTCGCGTTCGCGAATATTCTCGCTCCCGTTGATCGCGGCCATCGCGGAGAAAACAAAGCAGAATGTCGATCTCTATAAGGCTAACGTTTCACCTCCGTCGAGGTATCGGCACCGACTGATTGCTTTTGCGGTATCGCGAACACGTTAAATCCTTTTCTGTATCGGCCGTTCGAAAGCGCGCTGTCCTTGTCTATTACTACGAAACCGTACTTGCACAATCGTGACACAACGAGCAAAATTCGTCGTACGAAATGTCGGTATTTACGTGATCGTTGTACACGTGTTTCAAATTGGTACCATCTTGTTTGAACAGGATCAGCAGGTTCGCGTTGTCGCGTATCAGATGTTTAGGTATTCTCGCGTACGTCTGACAGAGATAGAAGGAGTCGACGCTCGAGTGCCTGCCCATTGAGAAATACTCTCTCACCGTGTCTTGCTTGTCGCACGTTACGTCATCGAAGACGAAGATCGAGTTTGGACGCGCGTCGCTCGGTGGAATTACGTCACTGTTATTGGAGAACGTAAAGTAGCCGATTTCGTCGATCGATGTCAACAAATTCTCCAAATATTGATATTTTGGCTGTTGCAACGATTTCGAGTATACGTATACGTTTTCGAAACGTACGCCGTGCGGACTTTTCAGCAAGCTTATCAAAACGTTGGTTTTACCGCAATTTGATGGGCCGCAAATGATCGCGCGTATAGTAGTCGGTAACATCGTACCGTGCTTGCGTTTCTCCGCGTTGTCCCCCATCGACCGTATTCTGTCGTCGCAATTGGTCACGCGAATCGCCAACGGTTGTCGCACGAATCTCATTTTTTTCCACACTGCCGACTCTCTGGCTGACTCGAACGCCTATTTATAGGCGAGCGGAACCGCGAATCGCTCAGTAGCAAAGATGTTCGTCCTACTGTCGAGACCTTCCGATATTCGCGACTTGAGCGCCGAACAGCTGCAATTTGTGCCGAAAGCCGTTTTGTTGCAAATGTGCGGCAATCACGTCCACTACGTGTAAGACAAGCTTCCGGAACATATAAAGGCGGATTTGGAGGTGCAGACCTATCGTCGCTATTACGAACATTACAATCAACCGTGGCAGCGAACGCACGTCGACGGTCCCGCGCCATTGATAAAGGATTGCGGCGAATGTCAGCGAAAAAAATTGGTGAAGGCTTGTTAAATCGCGCGATAAACGCACTTTCGATCGAATTGCATATTCCCGGCTATCAATTTTGTGGCCCGGGCACTCATTTACAAGAACGATTGGCGAGAGGCGATCGAGGTATTAATCCATTAGACGCAGCGTGTCGCGAGCACGACATAGCTTATTCGCGTAGCAACAATCTCGCCGAGAGACACGCGGCGGACGAGATACTCGCTGCGGAAGCGCGAAAACGCATTACCGCGAAAGATTCGACTCTCGGAGAGAGAGCTGCCGCTACAGCCGTCTGGGTGGCCATGAAGGCTAAGACGAAATTCGGTATGGGTTTGAAAACAAAGAAGACGAAGAAGAAGAGAGTATCGAACAGGCGAATACTTTCGGTGGCGAAACGAGGCGGCGCGATACCGATTCTACCGTTATTGGGAGTTCTCGGCTCGTTGGTCGGCGGAGCGGCGGGAGTCGTAAAGGCCGTGAACGCTAACAAAGCTGCGCAGCGTCAGTTGGAAGAATTGAAACGTCACAATTGCGCCATGAAAGGTCACGGACTTTATCTCGCTCCGTACAAACGCGGGCAAGGAATGCGGACATCGAAGAAGAAGAAAAAAAAAGTCGCGGAGATATTAAAAATTCCCAAGGGCGTAACAACCAACGTACAATTACAAGAACTGGCAAAGCGTATGCGCATTCCATATTTTAGAGGTATTTTTATGCGTACTGCCTTACCAACAGAGGGAGTGCGTCGAAACGAGAGTGGTATCGTGAATTTGGATAACGCCGAGGGACCGGGTACTCACTGGGTGGCGTACGCGAAGAGGGGAGATCGAGCCATATATTTCGACAGTTTTGGCAATCTTCGACCGCCGAGGGAATTGGTGCTGTATCTAAAGAACAACGTGACAAAGATAGAGTACAATCACACGTCTTTTCAACGATACGATCAGAGCAATTGCGGACAACTGTGTCTACGCTTTCTACAGACGGTTAACGATCAATTTAAAGACGACCGTCGCGCTGTTTGAACTCAGTATTCATTCAAACATGTCGCTGACATTCACGCTCACCGGCAAAAGTAGCGTCCTCGCGGTAAGCTACTTTCCCGCCGTGGACTTGAGCGATGGCGATTACGAGCTCGGCCTGACAAATTTTGAAACCTATTACACGATACCGAACGTGAATTCTTCGAACAATAAATTCTACTATGACGACAAGGAAATTACCATTCCCGAAGGATCGTATGAATTGCGTGATATAAACACGTATCTGAGACGCGTCATTTTACGGGATCAATCCAATAATGCCGCGAGAAAAAAACACGCCGGCGAAGATGAAGAGTATCCGTTGATTATTCGTGCCAACAACAATACGATGAAGAACGAGATCAAGTGCGCTTTCAGAGTAAATTTTAACAAACCGAACAACATTGGATCGTTGCTGGGATTTTCAACGAATCGCGTGCTGGAGCCGCGACAATGGTACGAATCGGACGTACCGATAAATATCATAAGCGTAAACATCATTCGCGTAGAGTGTAACGTGACTGCGGGCGCGTACAACAACGGCAAACGCGTTCATACGATACATGAGTTTTCACCGAGCGTGCCACCAGGATATAAGATATCGGAAACACCGGCACAGATCATTTACCTGCCGATCACCGCACGGAGCATTACGGACCTAACGATTCGCGTTGTGGATCAGGACAATAGATCGATTGATTTTCGAGGAGAAGAGATCACCGTTAGATTGCACGTACGACTGCGACAGCGATAACGCGCGCGTGCGAGTGTACGGACGACGTATGAGATGCTCGTACTGAGCTCGGAGCACGCGAGAGATAAGAATATCTTTACGGCAGCGGTTGACGATATCACTCGATCGACATTCGGTGGAGCTAAAAAAGAGACGAGAAAGAAGCTCACCGCATCGAACGTTGAATTTCTACGATCTTTGGGATTCGCGGTACGAAATATCTGAGGCAACATGGCTGAAATTCTTAACGTTGGAGGTGAACCAATCTTTGACGACAGTGTCGTCAAGATTGAAACACACACGTACAATCCGTACGCCAATACGACGTTTGGACACAACGACGAGATAAGAATACCCATACAACAACAAGATTTATACACGTTGCCGTGCGAAAGCTTTCTCTACGTCGAAGGAAGATTGGTGGTGAAGAAAAGGAATGACGAGTCTGCGACAACGCTTGTGACTAATTGCGTGGCGTTCATGTTCGACGAAATTCGATACGAGCTCAACGGCGTGGAGATTGATCGCAGCAGAAACGTTGGAATAACCAGTACTATCAAGAACTATATATCGATAACGTACGACAAGGCTGAGATGTTGCGGAATGCTGGATGGGACATTTCAGCTAGCCGCGGGGAAGGATATTTCAATTTTTGCGTTCCGCTCTACACATTGTTAGGCTTTTGCGAGGATTACAAACGCGTGATTGTTAACGCTCGTCACGAATTAATTTTGATACGAGCGCGTAACGACAACAATTCCATTATAGGAAATCCGGCGACTGAGCCGGAAATCGAGTTGTTCAAAGTACAGTGGCGAATGCCTCACATTACGTTAAACGATGTCAATAAACTGTCCATGTTACGGGCCTTGGGAAGCGGACGATATCTTAGTGTCAGTTTTCGTTCGTGGGATCTGTACGAGTACCCCCTGTTGCAGAGCACGATCAAGCATTCGTGGGCCGTCAAGACCGCGACTCAGTTAGAGAAACCGCGATACGTTATCTTTGCGCTGCAGACCGGTCGCAAAAATATCATGGATCAAAATATTGGTTATTTCAATCACTGTAACTTGACCAATATCAAGCTTTATCTAAACTCTGAATTTTATCCATACGATGACTTAAATCTAGATTTTGACAAAAATTGATACGCCCTTCTTTATGATATGTATGCGCGTTTTCGTAAAGTTTATTACGGATACGATCGCTACGATACGTTTCTCACTTTGAATACATTCCTGACGCTTGGATCTTTCGTCATCATCGATTGTTCCCGACAAAACGAATCCGTTAAGAGCGCCCCCGTAGATGTGCGAATAGAATTTGACTGTAAAGAGAACGTGCCTGCAAATACTACTGCTTATTGTCTCATCTTGCATGACCGCGTAATCGAATACTGTCCGTTGTCAAACGTAGTGCGCAAACTCACGTAAATTGTAATATCGGTAAAAATTTCTATATAAGAGAGACAGATGTATCGCGATGCGATACAGTACGGATTGTTTCTTCGCTGCATCATGATCGCGCCAACGTTCGTCGATCTGCAAGGATTCATCGTCGGGATGAAATTTGTCGTAAAGGAGGCAGCGGTGCTGAGAAACGGGACCGTTCTGGAGCATTACATCTTTACGTGCCCCATGCCGTGGAGTCTCCTTACAAATTTCGACAAGTCATGTGCTTCCTGGCTGATTGCAAATGGATTGCCATGGAATGAGGGAAACGTGCCGTATGGTATGGTAAAACGCCTAATTACGTCAGCCGTGCTTGGTACAGACGAGGATGACGACGACGAGATGCCGACTCTCGTGTACGTCAAGGGATGCCAAAAACAGGAATGGCTGGTGGATCTGCTCGAGAATAAAGCGAGAAGAAATTTGACCATCGAGACTCTGGATGCGGATTACAAAGATGTCGAATCTTTAAATAATCTAGATGTTACCAATACTATGCGATGTGGAAAACATGTTAAGAATTGCGCGATGCAAAATGTATTAAAATTATTTAACTGGTGGTCGAAACGTCAGAGAGAAATGTAATTTTTTTTTAAATAAAAAAAATATAAATTTTATATATATGTGTAAATTTTATAATGTTTAATTTCCTTTCCCCATTAGTCGATAGTGTACAAAATTAGAAAATATGTAGGTATACGTGACGAATTCTAACTCGAGAGTTTTGAGGGGGAGGGGGGGGATATCAGCGAACATGTTTGAACATGTTTCACGGTTGATGTCATGCGGAGAGGAGTATACGTCTTAATAAAAAACATCCTACCTTAGTCCCCTCTCCTAGATTCCAGAGCGCTGATTGCGCGTCCCAGAAACATTAAATTCCCCCTCCTTCATCATAGTTTTGGAAGTTGCCGCGTATACTCGATTAATTTTAACCGACTAGTCTCGTATCGGCTGCTTGTGTGAACGGTCCGCTTTTCATAACCGAAAATGTATTCCGTTGGAGGAAGCAACGGCGGCTACAGTGGCAGTAGACGTATGAATTATTACGTACCGATTGGCGATGTTGAAACTTCAACGTGTGAAAACAAGTAAGTTTTGTATAATTTATAGAGCTTTATATTTTTTATATCTTTTTGCGAATTGTATTATTTTGAAAGTAATCTCATTATTTTTTTCTACAGCATCTCGTTCGAACGTCGCGCGGTTCGTATACTAGGCAGACGATACGCATTGACTTCAACAGCTTATAAATATTTGGATATTGGAATCAGCGTGGGACCTGTGTCCTTTGTGGAACTACTTCTCGGTGACAACCGAGAAAATCAGATGGTGTTGGCTCATACGACGTGGACAGCGCTAATTGAAAGACGTGCGGATATCGAACGACTCCTGCAGTCAGCCGCACCTTCATCAATGTCGATTCGAGATCTAGTTATAGAACTCGTAAAAATACGTGATGCAAATGTTGTAAAATTGACGTCGTGCGACACCAGCTTGTATATGAAATCATCGACCATACTTTTCTTATTCGAACTAGAACATTGCGTCGAGAATGTGTATTTTCAACTATGTCAAAATGTTCGCGGCGTAAGTGAAAAATTCAAACAGTTTGTAACAATTTTACGTCAAAATTGTATCACCGATAAATGTAACGCAGTTAGAATCTTGCGTGAAGTTTATGATAAAAATTCGGTTATTGATTGCGAATTACTTTCTTACGCTTTAAACAATATTGTATACGATGCGACACATGATAAATAAATGTATATTAAAATGCATATCACTGTATCTAAAATTATCTTTTCTTCCAATTATCTTTCCTTCTCACAATTATCTTTCCTTCTCCCATTTACTTATTATAATGAAAAGAAACGCGAGCGAAGGGACCCGAGCGAGAGAGGACGCGAACGAAGAGACGTGTGCGACAGAGAACGTGTTTACATGTGTCGATGCTCCGTCGAACTTTTGTCCCTGCCATTGTAGTGCAAGACATATTTCATCTTAATTTCTTTTCGTTGGAAGGGGTTGTCCGTTTCTTAAATTGTTAACATATTTTGTTCTCCGGTGACATTTTACTCCGCTTCGTTCTACAACCGTCGTGAAATTCAGTCTCGTTGAATCTGCGAACGCGTTCGGACAACTGCCCGAAACAAGTTATTCTTAAAATGGTTCGCGCGCGAGACTTAATTGAAATTTCGTATCCCGCCGATGGGGTAAGTATGGTGATTCGCGAGTGATTTTTAATTTATAGTGTGTTTAATTTATAGTTTCTACATTACAGATGCTGTGGGTGGATAATATTCCAATTCGTCATGTCCATATACGTGACGTGATATATCTGCGGATCCCACTCGATCAGGTATGCGTGACATATTTAATATTTTTTAATAATATTATTGTAACATTTTTAACATTTATTAACATTTATTTTATTTTTCAGGGGTGGTTGCAGTTGGAGGATATTCGAATCAGGAACTTTCTGAATGTCCCAGACATAATAAAGAGAAGATTCGATAGACGGGAACGTAAAAAAAATAACGATAATGTTTGGTCTGCGCGGGAGGAGATATTTTGCCTCCCCAAGTTATTCAAAATTAAAAAAAAAATTTTTTTTATAATTGTACACAAATTTTCTTGAAATAAAAAGGAAAAAATATTAAATAATTATTATATTTATCTATTTCCTTTCCTTCTCCCCTTCCTTAGATAGTTCAATAATATATATAATAATAAAATATATTTACATTATTTAGATGATTTGTAAATATTTGCGATACATAATTATGTAGATTAAAGAATATTTTCAGATATGTTACGTCCAACCCCGGGATTAGGATAAGAAAATCTGGGAAGCAAAGGAAAGGCTAACCAGAGGGGTCGGGGTAAGGGAGGACGCAACTAGACTCTTAAGAATATCGCTCGCAGGTACACGAGGCGCGCGGCACGAGCCGAACGCACTTTCGATGGCTCGGGAAGGGTCAACGTCCGCAGAGACGGTAGGACGCCTTCCGTGAGCGATGCGATCGTCGGTCTTCTTTCGAGTCAAGGAATTCAATCCCTTTAACTCAGGATCGGACCTTGTACTCATTACCACTCTCGAAAAATCGCACTTATAATCCCGGACGAGCCCCCAATTTTTAAGTTCTGTTACGTCCAACCCCGGGATTAGGATAAGAAAATCTGGGAAGCAAAGGAAAGGCTAACTAGAGGGGTCGGGGTAAGGGAGGACGCAACTAGACTCTTAAGAATATCGCTCGCAGGTACACGCTCTGAGGCGCGCGGCGCGAGCCGAACGCACTTTCGATGGCTCGGGAAGGGTCAACGTCCGCAGAGACGGTAGGACGCCTTCCGTGAGCGATGCGATCGTCGGTCCTCTTTCGAGTCAGGGAATTCAATCTCTTTAACTCAGGATCGGACCTTGTGCGATTTTTGAGAGGGGGATGGTACTGAGGGTGAGGTCTTAATTAAAATGAGGTGACATTTAATTTAATCCTTCTAACAATTAAACATTTATTACAATAAAATACATTTGGTGTCAAGATTGAACAACTAAACATTAATTACATTAAAATAGTATTTGGCCGTGACATCGAGATTATGAGCCAATTGAGATAAATGAAAGGATGCAGAATGAAAGTCATTTGTGTATGTAATGAAATATCGTGTATGCATGCAAATTAGTGAGGTTAGGAGATGTGAGAATGAAGTTTAATTTTTGTGGTTATCAGTCTAACGTTACGATCGCCTACTTTCTCGAAATCGAGAGTCGAGGCGGTTGAGGAGGTCGGGGACGAACTTCGGGAAGAGGAGGGGGAATCGGGAGGTTCTAGGAAGCGGGCTGGATCGGGGTTGACGGGGTTGACGGGGACCATGCGGAAAGGGGCCACGCGACAGACAAGCCGAGAATGCTCGGCAATAGGGCGGGAAGGCAGGACGACAGGGCAAGAGAATAAGATAACGGGGCAAATTTGCCGAGATGAACACGGTTCCTCCGTGAAGGCTGGTAGAGGCGGTGGAGTGGGGAGTCGCGGAAGACTTAAGAATTCCCGCGAAAAAGGGAAATCGTGAAGTCCGCAGGACGTAACAGATACTTAAATATAAGCTGCATTATTAGTCTTCTTTATTTTAAAAAAGATTTTGATTCTTGAAATATTAAAATTATTATGGCATGGTCCAATACATATTTAATATATTTAAAAGATTAGTTTTTAGAGAAGAGCATGTAGTCCAATTAATGAATAAGAAAGAGAGAACGCGCGCGAGAGAGAACGCGAACGAAAAGACGGTCCTTTTCGAGAGGAAGAAAGAAGAAAAGAAGGAAAGAAAGAAATAACGCGCGACGTCAAAATCGAATGGTGCCGCAAAAACATGACCCAATGATCCCAATATGTTCGTCATAAACCAATAAATTGCCCTAAAAGACATGTCTGAAGAGGACATTGCGGCGGTTAACCCTAGACATGCACAGCGGGGGTCTCCGAAAGACTCCCAGACCAACTTTTTTTTCCGGCGTTTTATTGTTTCTCTTTTTTTACCCCGTTTCGTTCTGCAACCGTTGTATGTTATAAATTTTTTTTAAAATAAAAAAGAAAAAAATATTAAATAATTATAATAATTATAAATTAAAATTGTAAGGCTCTCGTAATTCAATAAATTAAAGGAAAGAGGCAATAAGAGCCGGCGCGGTAAATAGGGCGCAAGATTGTTTATATTTGTTTAACCGTCAATACATAAAAGTTCGCGAACGTAGGCAACTGCAAACCAGAATTAAAGAACATCAAGCCCACATAAGAAGAAACACAACCAGTCGCTCGGTAATCACAGAACATCGATTAGAGTTCGATCATGAATTCGAGTGGAATGCGGTTGAAATTCTGGATAGTGAACCATACGTTAGGAAACGGTTGATATCTGAAATGATATACATCAAAAGACAGCATAACGGCCTGA
Source organism: Temnothorax ravouxi (assembly GCA_030770255.1). Classification (NCBI taxonomy): domain Eukaryota; kingdom Metazoa; phylum Arthropoda; class Insecta; order Hymenoptera; family Formicidae; genus Temnothorax; species Temnothorax ravouxi. The sequence goes on from JASTWP010000393.1 coordinate 14,413, forward strand.
ATATGCATACGGATACCGAGAATCTGCCTGAGAACTATCTCAACGTGATCGAGGGGCTTTCAAAAATTTGAGAGCTCCGCGGTCAGTTTTTCATGAAAATGTGTGATACCACGCTTATTATTTAGAAATGTGTCTCGTGTATTATTGTACATAAATTGTGACCGTTGTTACAATGTTAGCATCACCGTTACTTATTTATTATTGTTTCACCGAGAATTGTCATACATCGATCTCTTGACCTCGAAGCAGACGGAATACATTAGATAAGTCATTATCTCTGAAAGCGTCGTAGAGACAACGTGCGTCTATTACTTTTCGTTTCGTGCGCTAAGCCGTTAAGATCAGGTTTCATTGTAAGTAACTGCAATGTTCAGCTTTACATCGATGTGAATTATAAATTTAGTGTGCTGCTCTGTATGTACGCAGGTATCTGTTAATACAGTGAAATATCAAATGCAACATGGTCCTCCTGGCCTTCCAACTTGGGAGAGATTTCAAGGTTGCTTGCCTGCATACAACATACACACCTGACTGACCGCAAAATTCATGGAAAAGGAAGCGTGCGAGTATATAATGTATTTTAGCCTCACGACCGCGTTATAGTTTATTATTTATTTCTTTTTTATTTTTGATTGTAATCGACTGCACATTGCGCTGAAGATGACCACAAAAAATGGTCGAAACGTTCGCGAACTTTTATGTATTGACGGTTAAACAAATATAAACAATCTTGCGCCCTATTTACCGCGCCGGCTCTTATTGCCTCTTTCCTTTAATTTATAATAATTATCTATTCCCTTTATTAGATAGTTCTCCTGGACAGAAAAATAAAGAGAGACCGCGGCGTCACGCCAGTCGCAGGTCATAAATTATAGCCGCCTGCCATAGGCGCTCGCTCACATCTGAAGTGTGAAATGACATCTGTTTATAAATACTATCGGCCGAACATCGACGCGAGGCGGCATTTGTTTATAAGAACATGCCCCGACGCGCTCGCCTGTCCCCCCTCCAACCCTAGGACCCTCGCCCACGAGTCCCTCCCCCCTCCCAACCCTAGGACCCAAGGGCCCTCGCCCACGACTCCCCACCCTCCACCCGCAGACCCCGCGGCAGCGAGTCCCCTCGGCCGCGAGTCCCCCCGCTCCGCTCCCCCCTGAGATCCCCGGCCTAGAACTGTCCCTTTTACCCTACTATGTATGATAACAATTTTATAAGATTAAAAAATTTTATTTAAATTTCACAAGGGAATACAAGATATTTAAATACAAAGTTTACATGTGTATTTTTTAGTGGTCACAAAGAATTACAGAGGTAACAGTACAAAATAAAAATATTTTATTAAAATATCCAACGAGGGAATACAATTTGTATTTAAATACAAAGTTTATATATGTATTTTTCAATAGAATAAAAGATTTAATCACAAAGAATTACAGAGGTAACAGTACAAAATAAAAATATTTTATTAAAATAATACATAAATTTTTCTTGTAAAAATACTTGGCGCTGCTAGACCTCGAAATTTTAAATAAATAAGAACAACAATAAATAAAAATAATTCAGAGAAGAATGAGACGAGAGTAACAAAATGATTATCAGCGTGGTGTGTATGTGCGAGCGAGTGATATGGGTGTGCGTGACAACGGCGAATAATGCGGCTTATAATTAAGTATAGGATAAGTTTATTTATTTATTTAAAATTTCGAGGTCTAGCAGCGCCAAGTATTTTTACAAGAAAAATTTATGTATTATTTTAATAAAATATTTTTATTTTGTACTGTTACCTCTGTAATTCTTTGTGATTAAATCTTTTATTCTATTTAATTTACCTAAAGGTAATCTCGGAGTTTTTGATGACATTATCTTAAACCATTTTGATATGAAAACAATGAACTATGCAGTTGTAATAAAACTGATATTTCCGTTATTATTCCCAATAAATGTTAACGCTGAAGCAACAGAATGATTTAATACTTGCCTCGCATTATTAACTTTTATTTTTGAAAATGATTTTTTGTATCCAGCAATTGTAATTTTAATTTTGACGCTAGACTTAGACCATAATCTATTTGATCTTCAGAAATATATAATTCATTTAAATCTTTTGCTTTGGCTATATTAGTTGGCAAATCAAACATGGTAACAATTTCATCAGGGATAATTATTGTTTCATTTTTTTAAAAACCTTGATTTATATTTTTCAAGGCATGAGCAGCACAATCATGAAAAAAGAAGACCTTACGACTTTCGCCATTAGGGTGTTGACAGGAATTGATTATTGTACTATGCTTCGATACATTAATTCCAAATGATTTCCACATTGTCATATTTGCGGATCCTATATCAGATGTTATACTGTGAACCCGTAATCCTATATTTTCAGCTTTTTTGATAATATCGCAAATAATTGAATTAAATTACCGTCAGCAGAATCACCTGTAAAATAATAAGCCACGACCTGCTTCCACCTGCTAGTAATACCAGCTAACATAAATACTGATGCTTTCGAAGCAGAATTTTTTTTATTGTTATTATTACATAATTCTGCAGAACCAACTTATGAATTTGTTGAAATATCAAATAATCTGCTAGGAGTTATAGACATTTCATCTAGAATCAACATACAATGTTTATCACGTTTGTAAATTTGACATTTTCCAGTCGTCGACGTAGCGTTCTTTAGTGAAGGTAATGACAGATCGCGGCTTATTTCTTCATATCCCGAACGACCACACATAAATTTATATCTTAATGTTTCTTTTATGGATTCATTATCCCAATTTGGAACTTTTTTGAATTTGCCAGTTAATAATTTAATTTGATTCTTAGTTAAAACTTTATGAACAGCACTCTCTATTAAAAAGTTTTACTACTCTTATTTACTTCTTCTTGCAGTCTTTTAATTTTGTAATTAGCATTGTTTAATTTTCTTTGAGTTCTTTTTTGTATATTAAATAATTTAGTATAATGTTTTTGTACTTCTTTTACTTTTACTTTATGTTTAAAACAATTATTATAGGTATTTAAATTATCACATAAGTTTGAAACTTCTATGCCATTGGCTTTTAAATTAATATCTTCATAACATATGAATCCATATCATTTGTAGATTTATCATTTGCATCCATATCATTTGTAGATTCATCATTTGCATCCATATCATTCGTAGATTCATCATTTGCACCCATATCAGTTGTAGATTCATTATTTGTATCCATATTACTTGTAAATTTGTCATTTGTATCCATATAACTTATAGATTTATCATTTGAATCCATATTACTTATAGATTTGTTATTTGTATCCATATCATCTTCAATATTTATTCTTATATTATTTCTTGCTTTATTAATAACCAATTTTTTTAAAAGTAGATTCATCTCTAATATATTGAACATCACTTTCTGTATCATATAAAAATGTAACTAATTCGTCTGGATTCTTATTTTGAAGATTATTAGAAGATGCTTTGCCTTGATCATTCAAATTCGTATTTGATTCTTTTGTAAAGAAAAAAATAATATATTGTCAAAACTTCTTTTAAGTAAAAATAAATTGAAGAATTTTAATGATATAATCTTTTCATTTAAATAAAAATAAAATAAATCAAAGAATATTAAAAAAAAAATTACCTGCACTTCCAAAGAAGGTAGGTATAGCATTTCTCTTTAGTTTCAAAAAACCATCTAGACGTTGGTTTTCCCACATTTCAGGAGCAAAGTGCTCTTATGCATTATAGATGTAATTCCATTAAAAATTTTTATATTTATCAAAAAATTAATAATATTAAAGTATCTATAAATATCAAAGTTGTCGATGTTCAATATTACCTGAAACAAATGCAGAATGTTTACTAGGTACAACGGTCTTACATACAGGTCTGGAAACTTGTAGGGTGGGGAGTGACTCAGATAGTGAGGCAAAATGGCGAACCTAGGGGTGAGCCAATCAAATTAGGCCGCGGTCCGATGCATGTTCAAAGCGTTATTGGCGTTATTCTTTTCTTGTTTATGCCTAATGAATGATAAAGATAGAATGATATATATAGATGTATATATAGAATTATATAGAATTATATAAAATTATATATCAAAGGTATTATATAATTAATACTTAATTTTATATGAAAAATTATATAGAATTATACAGAATTATATAGAATTATATAGGATTATATAGAAATATATAGAAATATATTATATATACATATTGATATATAATTTTATATAATTCTATATAATTCTATATAATTATACATAATTTTATTTAAAATTTTTTACCGGGAACGATATTGCACAGTTTTTTACCTTATGCAAATGCAAAAATGCAATCGACAAAACTGTTTAAATAATTCACACTTACATCAATGAGAATTTTTCCATCTGGACTACGCTTCTCTAATTTTCGCACGATGCACGTTGGCTCAAAATGACGCTCACACACGTGTTGTGACGATTTCAATACTGCAATGCCGGGAATTGCAGATTCCCATTTTTTACGTAATTCTTCGTCCTGAGGCACTTTAAAAACAGAACATTTTTCTGTACTGTCCTTAAATTTCTTCCAGCAATTCGGCACAATGCACGCTTTTGGCATTGTATTTACAATTTATATTAATTTTCACTGATTTCGATTTTTGACGCACACACGATCACCATTGCACCATTTGAACCATTTGAACACGGTCGCGGTCGGCTCAGTTTCCGATCCGTCCGATAGGTTCGCTGCAGTACTGGGGTCTACGTGCCTCACTAACGGTGACACCCCCCACCACTTAAAAACACAGGAGTTTTCAGACCTGTATGTAAGACCGTGCTAGGTACCCAATTTTCCCGATTAACATTTTTAATCCAAATTGCACATCTTTCAGGTTTTTCAAAGGAAAGTAGCACATTTTTTTAAATTTTGTGTTGAAGAATTAGAACAACATTTGGCTGTACAACAAGGCCACGGTCTTACATACAGGTCTCTCAACTCGATAAAATTTCAGTGGTGGGGGTGACTCTAATATCGAAGCCATTTTTTGTGGTGTCGCTGCTATCGAGGGATGTCGATTTGAATTGTTTGAAATTGCCTAGTGCTGTCATTGCGTTAAATAGTTCGTCACCGTGCACGCGTTCTATAATTTGACGTGATGACAAAACCGTGCATTGTACCGAAATACGTAAGTAACCGTAGGGCATACTAACTGTAGAACATAGCTAACTGTAGAACATACTAACACGTCTTACTGTATTGTAGCAGCTTTGTTTAGCAATCATCCCAGTACAATAGGTGATAGCGATAGCAATAGCGATAGCGACAGCGACAAAGATGCTGACAAAGCTTTGTCGGCAACTTTATCGCTGTCGCTATCGCTATCGCCTATTGTGTAAGGGGCTTAATTTTCTTCGCTTTTTGGTATACATGTTTTGCGTTTGTCAACATACTAACTCGATTATATTGCACATACTTTCATCTTCATCCGTTTCTAAACCCATTACTATGAAATCTCGTGGTGGGTTGATCCATCCCAATTTAAAATTTTACGATCTTATACGGCATATTGAAGCATGTTTCGCAAAGCATGCCTCACGCTTAGATGTTTTTGATTTAACTCTCGAAGACGTGTTAGCAACATACAACTTTGCTTTCTTATGTAAAGAACACGGTTGTGATATTTTGTCCTACGCAATTGTATATTACATCAGTTTGAGAATGAGGCAAAATGCATTCCAGAAAAACAAAAATAAAAAAAAATTGTCGAAATTAATAAACCAATAAGTCTTTATTATTTAATACATTGTGTTGTGCTGTTTTCGGTTATTTGTACCTTCCCTTTTTCATTCACGATCGACATGTGGAATTTTAAGGTATAGGCAGTAGTTTCTATAAAATTTGTCTTGGTCTGCACGAAATTATTTTTGTATGCAAAATGGGATAAATATATATATATATATATACAAAAAAATTATAATGTACAAATTGCATATGTGTATTTATATAATTTAAAAATTAAAAGTATATATTGTAAATCGATAAAAATATATTTACAATATATTTTTATCGCATTTTGCATACAAAAATAATTTTGTGCAGACCAAGACTATATATATATATTATATATATTTTGCAAATCTATATTTTACGTCACGTATACTATAGATTTTCAGTACTGAAAGTTGCTGACATAGTGAATATCGGAATGCAGCCAATATAACACGTATGCGCTATGTGTTTTACTATTGCTCTCTCGCTCTCACAGTACATCCCTCGATTGCAGCGACCTCATACTTTTCGAATTTGCCAAGCGAACCATCCCCATCATACGAGTTGAGAGACCTGTTATGTGAGACCGTGAATAACAAGGCATTTCAAAAGCTAACAATAAAATAATCTTAAGCCATTGTAAGAAACGCCATTGCGGAGTAGCTTCATCTGGCGTAGTTCGCCCGGGTTTGCGTTGCGCGGCCTCCGAGCTGGCCTGTTATTACTGCGCGCTCTCGACGAGCGTTAGGATTGGCCGAGGCAATCACGCGACGCGGGGCCCGAGCCGCCCGAGCGCTACCGGTCCGTGCAGGCTCGGGAGAGTCGCTTTCAGAGCACGACCATGTAAAGTCGCGTTATCTTCGCGCGTTGCGATAAAAGTCCTGTATCAGTCGGTCACTAATAAATACGTTATTTCCACAATTGCGTGGCTGATTCACGAGGTCCCCTCTTCTGCCCTCTTTCCTGACATTCCGGCTTTCGAGTCTCGCTCCCGGCAATTAATCGCCGTCCTACCTTTCGTTGAGCGTGATCATATCCCGGTAAGATTACCGTTCTACCCGCTGCTACGAAGTCCCTTACAATTCAGAAGTGGGATCTCTCTCTAAACCATCGTGTGTCGTTCGCCCGCGTGTGAAATCAGTATCGAGTGACAATGGAGCGCCAACGCTTGGAAGAATTTTCCCTTAAAGAACTGCACGAGGAAGCTCGCCGCCACGGATTAGTTCCGCCGGCAGACGCGAGCCGATGCATTGACGCGGTCTTATCGCATCTCGAGAGAAACGTTCCTCTCAATTCTTTGACCCGAAGTGCGACGGATACGACAGAGTCGATTTCTACGTCGAATCCGCTGGGATCTTCGTCGGCTACTCATACTTGGATTCCGCCGCCGCCGCCATTGAAGAGTGCCTCACAGCAAGGATTACTTGATATCGCTCAGATCTGCGCGGTGATGGCCGATCAATTACGGTTTCAACGAGAACAATCTCGCAGTCAGCAGGAGCAACTACATCAAAACCAGATTGTGATGCAACAAATGCTCGATTTCATGAGATCGTCGCGCGAAAACTCCGGGCAAGGAACGCAGACGGGAGCATCACTAACAGGATCAAACCAATCGGGACGTTCCACGATTTCGACAGTGTCACCGGCGCAAGCAGTGAATTTGCTAGCGTCGCAATTACCAGATTTCGGAGGTACCGAAGACGAAGACGTTACTCTTTGGATAAGAAAAGTAGAAAGTGTTTTGGAAATTCACGGGGTGTCTCAGGACGTAACACTCTTGGCCGCTACGAGCAAATTAACGAATATCGCTCGTCGCTGGTTTAACTACAGCACCGGCACCGTTAATCGGTCGTGGCTGTGTTTCAAAGAAGCCGTCTCTCGTCGATTTAAAAGAAGAATCCTTTTCCACGTTGTCATGCAGAAGGTGGAGGCTCGCATTTGGAATTTTACGAAAGAGACTTTCCAAGAATATGCGATGGACAAGCTTGCATTAATGCAAAACCTCAATCTACCCGATTCTGATTGCATTCATTTGCTAATCGATGGCATCGCCAGTAATGCTTTAAGAGGTACAGCTGCTGCTCTAGGATCAGAGTCAATCGACAGATTCCTGGACCAGATGCACCACATTACCACATCGTTCGCATCAAAAAATAAAACATCGATGACTACAAGTAAGCCGCAAAGGGGCAACGATCAAAACAACGCATTTAAGAAGAATGGCATTCCTGCGAAGGCAGCCAACGGTTCGCCCGATCCGGCGACACCTTCCAACAATTATTGTGTTTACTGTCACGCCAAGGGTCACCTTCGAGCGGATTGCTCTAAGCTGAAGAAGAAGGAAAAGAGTCAATCTACCACGGTTCCAGCAATAACAGCGTCGGTCTCGGCAGTCAGCGAGGACGTATCTTCGCCAGAATCTCCTGCCTCGTCGCAGATAGTGGCAGCCGTGAGTCCTAATAGCGATAGAAAAATCGAAGCGTCAAATTCAGTTATCAAAATAGTCAAATTAAATGGAATTAATTGTTGTTTAACTGCTTTTCTGGATACGGGAAGTCCTATCTCGTTCATTCGCCCGTCAGTTTTTAAGAAATTCTATTCGATAAATTCTCTCGAGGCTACTAATAAAAATTATACCGCAGTTAACAATATGCCGATTAAAATTTTAGGTTTAATTGCGTCAGACATAGAATTACAAATATTACCGGACGTATCTGCAAAAATTTACGCGAATGTTTTAAGCGATGATTCGTTTTCAACCGATTTAATTTTAGGCTTAGATTTTTTTACGACTAAATCGATTTCTCTTTGTTTAAATCCCAATAAAGAAAACGGGGAGGAAAAGATAAAATTGTTCTCGGAAATAGCTTCAGCGGAAGTTGCGAATGAACAGCTTAAGAATTTCGATTCCATTCTAACGGAAATTGATACCGATGCGGATATCATTACAAAAAATAAATTAGTTTCTTTAATTAAGAAAATAGAAAACGCTAATTATTTACCTACTAAAGACGATTATGGCGTTAAAGTAGCGTTGAAAGACAATTCGATTTACGCGTATGCCCCAAGACGATTTGCGTGGGCGGAAAGAATAAAAATTAGAACGATTACAGACGATTTGCTACAGCGAGGCATTATCAAAGAGAGCACCTCTCCTTACTGTGCTCGTGTTGTTCTAGTTCATAAGAAGGACGGATCTTTGCGTCTCTGTGTAGATCTACGACCTTTAAACGACAGAGTCGAAAAACAAAAATACCCATTTCCTGCGATAGAAGATTGTCTAATTCATACAGGCAATAAAACTATTTTCACGTTAGTTGACTTAAGAGATGCCTTCCATCAAATAAAAATTCATCCAGAGCACACCAAATACTTTTCGTTTGCTACACCTGATGGTCAGTTCGAGTTTATGAGACTACCTTTCGGTTATTGTGAAGCTCCAGCAGAATTTCGAAAACGTTTAATTCGTGCTTTAGAAAAACTAATAAAAGAAGAAAAAGTCACTATCTATATGGATGAAATTTTAATTGCGTCTAATACAATTTAACCCCAACTATCGATCAAGCCTACTTAGAACTTGATCCGTTCACTCGTTATCGAGATCTCAACATCTCGGGTACTCGCAACCCGTCGCGTCGCGTAAAAGAGTCACGGTGCGGTCTCGCTTCGCGTGTACTTGGCGCGAGACACTACCGTGTCTCTTGATGGAAGAACATTTTAATATCTTAAGACAAGTACTTGAAACACTCAAACAATATCAATTCGAAATCAATTATAAGAAGAGTCATTTCTTGAAGACTTCGATCGAATATTTGGGCTATATTAACCCTAAAATCGTTGACATTACCACAAAATAGTAGACATAGCACGGAAGAGAACCACAAAAACGTGCACATACCTACAGGATTCGGTTACAATCAAAACGTGGGCACCTAACCTTATCCAGAATGACAGAAAATTCACCGGCATGTTTACGTTTGGCAACTGCTGCTACGTGGCTCAACACAGAGGCGAGCACTGCTACCAACCCCATAAAAGTGTAACGTTGCCAAGTTTCAATCGTATTTAATATAATCGACGGAAAGTTATTAAAAAATTGATAGCTTATATAATTGTCAAGGGAGCTACCAGTAATAATTTTTATTTTATTCTATCAACGGCAAAACATATATTCATGCCATTTTTATATTAAAATAATTAGCAATACCACAAGTTTTCAAGTTGGCATTGGCAAAAAAGTGTTTCGTTTTTAGCTAATTAAAATATAAAGATGCATAATATGATACTTTTACTATAGGTTTTATGCAATAGCAGCGTATGGAGAATAAAATAATACCTAATACAAATTTTTTAATGACCTAATAAAAAACTTTTTTTTAAACCGTCAATTGACTCAACTGGATCGCTTATTCAACCTCCTTAATATTTGAAAATTGTAAATATTTTATGATACTATTTTAATAACTATAATCAAGATCAAATGTTTCAAAATATTCTTCTTTTTTTATAAAAAAAAACCACGAAAGCATTTAAAAAATTGATAGAAAACATTAAGGTAAACGGCCCGATTTGTGGAACGGAACCGGTTGTGGAACACTTTTAAAAGAAACTCATAAAATTTATATTTAAAAACGAAAATAAATAAAAAAATTGCGTTATTATGTACAAGTCTTCAAGTGTATAATTATCTAAAACTAAGTACTGTTGCTATAAATATTTAAGTGTAAATAAAATCTTTTAGAGATGTTTGTCTCCACATCCGTGAAAATTGACTCCTATTCAAGGCAAAGCAGCTGATTTGGTACAGCTCGCGATTTGGTATAAACTATATTAAATACACATAAATTTGCAAATCTGTATTTAATAGTTTGAAGATTAAGAATCGTAGATTCTAATTTTTATCATTTTTTTATAAGTTTGATCTTTTTTTATTTATTAAATAAATGTTCCCTTTTAGGAACTTTTATTTTTTCAATTGCCGTATTATGGAACGCTAAATGAGGCCGTTCCCCATTGCAGTTCCGGCCTTTGTATGCTCGCTTGATGGTCCTAGATTTTGGCATAAGTTTTTTATCGTATTATCGAAACAAACACGATTTTCATTGTGCATTATTATTCGAGTATACTTTTTTCGTCATTTCACGTACATTGTAATGCAAAATTTTGTTAGAAAGTAACACGTAAACGAAAGATAACCTCAAAAAAACGTTGAGACGTTCTTACGCAATGCTTGTTCCATAATTTTGGAACATCTTGTCCCGATTATGGAACAAGCATTTGCGTAAGAACGTCTCAACGTTTTTTTTGAGGTTATCTTTTGTTTACGTGTTACTTTTTAACAAAATTTTGCATTACAATTTACTTACTTGCTGTGAAATGACGAAAAAAGTATACTCAAATAATAATGCACAATAAAAATCGTGTTTGTTTCAATAATACGATAAAAATTCTTGTTCCAGAATCGGGACAAGATGTTCCAAACATTGGGTCAAGCACGCAGATGCTGTGCCAAAATACCTACATATTAGCTGCTTCAGTTTTTATTTAGCTTATAAACGGCTAATTTGAGATTTTAAAAATTGTTTTCATTTTTGGAAGAGTTAGCTTACAGAATTCGATAAAAATTTTTCACATTAATGTCTTTATTAATTTAAATTTGAATAACATCTGAAACCTCTACTAAATTCGTTCCATAATCGGGCCGTTTACCTTAGTTAGATTATATCTTATATATTTAATTAACCTACTAACCTCTTAACCTGTAAGTACTAGCCTCTTTAAAATTCTTGTTTATTTTTCAATAAAAGAACTTTTATTACTTGCTATAAATTATTATGTTAGCATAAAGCTGGTATCATACAATGTACGATTTCTTGAATAATTGCGCGCTATTTGCACTCACAAATCTCGCAAGCGCCAAGCAGAAACGTCAATATTATAATTGATAATTTGATCAATTTTTTTACACTAAACATAATTTTTTACCTATATTAGCATTATTATTACTATTTTGATTTAATTCGCTAGAGTCTAAATATTTTCATTTTGTTAAATAATTATAATTTTAATGTTTTGATTTAGATAATACTTTATAATTTTAAAGAAAATAATTTATTATTTAAGTATGTTGTAAATATTTAATAATGACAACATTAAATTTTCTTCGTAGTTGTTTTGAACAATATGGCGGATCAAAGCACTAATCAAAAGTTGTCTAAACGGTGTCCAATCTCTTACTTGAGAATCTCTAGGGTGGAGTAGATCGAAGCGAAAGTCACTCCACTCCATCCCGGCCTGCATATAGGGCAAAACAAAGTCTATTATCCTTGATAACCATCTCCGATAGAAAACAATTAAAAACGGCTATATCTGTATCGTTTTTAATCATATCTTATCGGTTCTATTGTTGCATATTTAAAAGACAGATAAAACATTAATCGAATCAAATCGGTTTTTAGATCCAAATAAGGAAATAACTATACAAAATAGTTATGAATCGTTTTCTATATGTGCAATTATTGCCCGTCTGAATCAATCGTATATACATACACGATATAGTATATATCGTTATTTATGGTAATAATTTTACCGTATGCATTAATACGGATATATAAGAATAAAATGATAGACATCTCATCGATATTTATATGACTTAACCGAACCAACACATCTATCGTTTCTTATTAGGATTTTCCGACATACAACTTATCATCTTCTGTACAGCAGCTAATCGGTTCGTTTTCTGTTGTATATCTGTTGTATATCAATGATATAAATTGAATCGTTTGAAAGCCTTCTACTTTGTATATGTTTTTATAAGGTTAAAACAATAGACATCTCGTCGATATTTATACGACTTAACCGAACATCTATTGCTTATCAGGATTTTCTGACATACAACTTATCATCTTCTTTACGACAGCAAATCGGTTCGTTTTCTGTCGTATATTAATGATATAAATTGAATCTGCATCAACCAATCGGCAATTAGTTCGCGACAATGCCGCTAGGCCGCGCATAATGGAAAGCGTTTCTCGTATTTAAAATACATACAGTCATAATATATAAGCAGACCCTTGCCTTCGGGGGGAGGAGCGGTATCTCCCCAGGTAGCAAAATGTGTTTGTTTTGAGTACAATTGTACTCACGTTTATTAAAAACATGATGGCAAGAATAGACACAGATGCGGGCTTATATGTTGCTCAGAATGCAGACATGTTATGAAATCTATAAAAGTTTACAAAATAGTGACATAATGAACACATAAATGTTCTATTAGGCATAGTCCATTCAGAAGTTCATTCTATTCAGGCATAATCCCACGGATGGTAGCTTCGCACCATCAAACGCTCAACCAAGTGTGTGAACCAAATGTCCGAACCTGCGGTTCCTCTCGTACTGAGCAGGATTACTATCGCAATGATTAGTCATTAGTAGGGTAAAATTATAACTTGTCACACGACGGTCTAATCCCATTTTACATGTAACAAAAAGCGAGTAAGAATTTGTATAAAATATAGATTGACCGTAAAGGGACTTGGTTAGGTAGCGTGAGAGTGAGTGGATGCGAAGCGAGCGTGCGAGAGAAGTATAAGTGGTAATTAGACGAATACTTGTAAAGGCGAAGTGAATAGGTGTAGTAGGAGTGAGAAGGTAAGATAAGGAAGTACGGTGATTGAAGGGAAAGGTAGGCGAACAGTAGGATAGGCATTAGAGAGAAGGAAAGAAGCCGCCAAAGGAGTGAGATTAGAGGACGAGCGAGCGCGGGAGATTATGGCGGGCAGAGAGGCGGGAAGCGCGGGAACCGCGGGAAAGGTGGTGATGACAAGGCAGGATAGTAAGCAGAGGAAATTAGTTGCGGAGGAAAAGGATAATGGAAAGAAAGTAACGTTTAGGTTAGAAGAGGGTAAAAGAAAAGGGGATGAATGGCAGAAAATAGGGAAGGATTTATGTGAACAGCTCAGCAAAGAACTAAAGGTGCTAAAAGAGGATAGGAGGATGTACAGAGAATACATGGAGGATATAAGAATAAAAGAGAGGGTGTGGGAAGAAAGTATAAAGGAGATTAAAGAGAAAATAGAGGATTTAGAGAAATGTGTAATGGAAAGGTTAGAAGATTTGGAAAAGAACGAGCGTAATTAGTGATAAGGAAAGCAGAGATAATTATAGTAGAAGAGGGAGTACTTACGCGGGATCCTTCTCAAAGTGCAGCGAAGATAGGTTAAGTAATTGGGAAGTAGGCAAGATTAAGAAGTGGGTGGCGGATAAGGATAGAGAGAAAAGAAGGTGTAATATAATAATAAAGGGCATGGCATTACCGAAAGAAGTAGAAAGGGACATAAGGGGAGGGAGACAGTGGATACAGGATTTTATAAAAGAAAAGTTAGAAGTAGAATGCAAGGTGGTAAGTAATAGGAACAGCGGGACGGTGTTAGTAGTAGAAATTGAGAGTAAAGAAAAGAAAAAGGAAATAAAAAATGAGAAATAAGAGTAAGTTGAAAGGAGGTAAGATCTTTATAGAAAATGATTTAAGTTGGGAGGAAAGGAAAATACAAGAAAAATTGAATAGATGGGCCAAAGAGCAAAGAAATAGAGGTAAAGAGATAAAGGTAGGTTTTGGAAAGGTAAGAGTGGAAGGAGTCTGGAAAGTATGGACGGAGTTGGAAAACGAGTTAGGCAGAAAAAGTAGAATAGAAGGTGAAGAGAGAAAGGCAGTTGGGGCAGGAACAAGTAAGGGTAATGAGAAGGAACAAAATTTCGGTTAAGCCAGGAAGGTAGCACAGGGGAGAGGAACAAGGAAGGGGATAGAGGGAAAAGGAAAACCGAAAAGGGAGGGAAGAGCATAAAGGGGGGAAAGATTTTTGTTTTGGAATGTGGCAGCCGTCGTCAGCCACCAGGAAGTCACCGAGATCACGATTCTCTTTACTACGCGGCGACAGGTTAAAAACATCGAGACATCCTGTCAAAATTGCAATACTCCGATTTGTTTGACAAGACTTCGTGTCTTCTAGCAACCGAGTTTTTCGAAAAATCACCCATAGATGGATGTCGTAACTCGTAATTAAAATTCAATCACCTAATGTGGAATTGTCCTACAGGAATTTCCTAAAGGTACTGTGGTATTATTATTCGTATATTGTGGTTGGTAAAACTAGCTAGTTAGTTACGTTGATTTTTCAAGATTGGTACTACTGATAATTAGCGACCTACACGCCTCTCGTGTTAGATCGCGTGGGCTACTTGCACCGATATAGATACCTAAGTTGTTTGTACGCTACTGGATTTTCTGTTTGTAAAAGCCTTAATAAAGAAGGTTATTTGTCACACTACAATTTTACAAACAGCAATAGGTAAACGCACAGTGACAGTATGGAAAAATTCTTGAAACCAGAAAGATTCGACGTAGAACCAACCTCAATCTCGGCGGATCAGAAATGGTCACACTGGAAACGAACGTTCTCAAATTTCTTAAGCCATATTAAAGACGTTCCAGAAGCAAGTAAATGTCAACTATTAACTAATCATATAGCCCCAAATGTGTACCAGTATATTAGCGAAGCAAGCACGTTCGCAGCTGCCATAGACATCCTAGACTCATTATATATAAAACCTAGAAACGAGATTTATGCCAGGCATTGTTTAGCCACTAGACGACAGCACGCTGGTGAAACGGTAGATCAGTATCTACAGGTCCTGAAACAAATGAGCAAGGACTGTAATTTTAAGAACGTCACAGCAGAACAAAATAAGAATGAATATATTAGAGACGCGTTTATTAGTGGTTTGATCTGTTCTCGTATACGGCAAAGGTTGCTGGAAAATCCAACGCTTACTATGGAGGCTGCCTTTGACCAAGCCCGAGCACTAGAACTGGCTGAACAACATTCGGCTTCCTACTCCGGACCTCTCACTACTGTGGTCGCGGCTATTAATGATGCAGTGAAACCAGACTCAGTAACGCCAGATGCAACGGTGGCAGGCGTGTCAAAGACTGAAAAGTGCTACTTCTGCGGGGAGAGCCGTCATCCTAGGACGTCGTGCCCAGCGAGGAATGCTGTGTGTAGACTATGTAGCAAAAAAGGACACTATCAGCGAGTATGTAAATCAAAATTTTACCAGCCGGCATCGAATACGACTGCATCTGCCGACAGTGCTGGCACACTTGCATCTATTTCTGCTACTACTCTAAATTGTCTTAAGAAATCGATAGTAGACATAAAAATCAATGGAGTTAAGTTAAAGGCCTTAATAGATACCGGAAGCTCTCTAAGTTTTATCAACCATTCTTTTATAAAGAAATGTAACATCAAGGTACTACCGTATTTTGGCAAGATTACAATGGCCAACTCTTCTTTATCCACAGAAATAACAGGCCAATGCAAGGTCAATTTTGAAATGAAAGGCCGCTCATACAATAATATTATAATGTTGGTGATGAAAGATCTTTGCGCCGATGTCATAATTGGTCATGATGTACTGCAGTCTCACTCCTCGGTAAGCATAGCTTTCTCCGGTAAACGACCAACACTCAACATTTGCAGTGTAGCAGTTGCGAAAGTGCCTCCAGTGTCGCTCTTTGCTAATCTTACTTCAGATTGCACTCCAATAGCAACTAAATCTATGAGACATTCTAAAGAAGACAGTCAATTTATAGCTTCAGAAATTAAAAGACTATTACAAGATAAAATAATAGAGCCTAGCAATTCACCATGGCGTGCTCAGGCTTTCGTGGTAAGAGAAGAAAATCACAAAGAGAGGATGGTCATTAATTACTCCCAGACTATTAATAGGTTTACAATGCTAGACGCTTACCCTGCCCCGAGTATTCAAGATGTAATCGCTAAAGTTTCCGAGAATGAGGTATTCAGCACCATAGACCTCAAGAACGCCTATCATCAAGTGCCAATTTTAGAATCGGAAAGAAAATATACCGCTTTTGAAGCCAACGGAAAATTATATCAATTCCTGTGTATTCCTTTCGGGCCTACAAATGGAGTGGCCTGTTTCCAAAGAGCAATGGACGAGATTGTTGAAGAAGAAAAGCTTGAAGGTACGTATCCATATCTGGATGATATTACAATCGGTGGAAGGACTCAGGCGGAACATGATCGTAACCTAAAGAATTTCCTAGCTGCCGCTGAGAAGTACAACCTGACACTGAACAGGGACAAATGCAAGTTTTCTGTCAGATCTGTCACCTTACTCGGGTACGTAATTTCCAACAAAACTATTAAGCCCGACCCTAAGCGTCTCCAACCCCTTATGGATTTGCCAATTCCTGAAGATGCGGCCTCCTTACGACGAGCTTTAGGCATGCTCTCACATTATTCTAAATGGATACCTAGGTTTTCGGAGAGAGTACGTCCTTTACTGGGGAAGAATCCATTCCCACTGTCGGATGAAGCGGCCTCAGCTTTCAAGAGCCTAAAGAACGACGTAGCCAAGGCGTCGACAGCTGCTATACAAAATAATGTACCACTCAGGGTAGAAACGGACGCTTCTGATTTCGCCATAGCCGCTACTCTAAGCCAAGCAGGTCGACCCGTTGCATTCTTTTCTAGAACACTAAATAAATCCGAACATTAACACTCATCTATAGAGAAAGAAGCTTATGCAATTGTGGAATCATTACGTTATTGGCGACATTATCTAATTGGTCGTCACTTCGAAGTCATTACGGACCAACGCTCGGTTTCATTCATGTTTAACCAACAACACTCCAGCAAGATAAAGAATGAAAAAATATTAAGGTGGCGTCTCGAGCTCGCATGTTTTAAATTTAGTATAATTTATCGTCCTGGGAGTGAAAACGCTTCGGCAGATGCTTTCTCAAGAATAAGTGCGGCTATGACCACCAATGTAGACCTCGGGACATTACATGTTGCGCTTTGTCACCCAGGTATCACCCGATTGAATCATTGGGTCCGTGTCAAGAATCTACCCTTTTCTATGGAAGATGTTAAAAAAGTCACAAACTCATGCCAAATTTGTGCTGAATTGAAACCACGTTTTCACAAGTTCGAAGGAAAACTAATAAAAGCCACTTCGTCGTTCGAGAGATTAAATCTGGATTTCAAAGGACCCCTACCTACGAGGACAAGAAACCAGTATATTTTGACTGTCGTCGACGAATTTTCAAGATTTCCGTTTGCTGTACCATGTGCGGATGTCTCAGCCGCCACAGTGATAAAACACTTGAAGCATCTTTTCTCCATTTTTGGAACGCCTGCATATGTACATTCAGACAGAGGAGCATCATTCATGTCTCAAGAAGTGAGATCATTTTTGACATCCCAAGGCATCGCAACTAGTCGAACAACTCCTTATAACCCTAGAGGGAACGGTCAAGTAGAAAGATACAATGGAATAATATGGAAAACTATCATGCTTGCACTTAAATCAAACAACATGAAAACTGAGCAGTGGGAAGAGGTACTAGACTCTGCATTACACTCTATTTGTTCCCTTCTCTGTACGGCGACAAATGTCACACCACATGAGCGGATGTTTAATCACTCTAGGCGATCATTCAATGGGAATTCTACACCAACATGGTTAACTGAGCCTGGACCAGTTTTAATGAAGAAAAATGTCCGTACCAGCAAATACCCGTTAGTAGAAGAGGTAGAACTAATAGAAGCAAACCCGGAATATGCTTACGTCAAATTCCCGGATGGTCGAGAAACTACGGTATCAACTAGATATCTTGCGCCTCGAGGAGAAATCCAAATAAAAACCGAAGACGAGAATGAAGTGGAATCACCTGAACATCAAGCAATCGTTTTTCAAGAGGAAAAGCCTGAAGAAGCAAAGAATGATAAACAACGGTCTTCAGAGATTTTAGACAGAGTACAACGCCCTGTTCGTTCAAAACACCCGCCCGCGTATTTGTCCGATTATGTAACAGATTTATAGAAGGGAGGGGTGAATGTGGTATTATTATTCGTATATTGTGGTTGGTAAAACTAGCTAGTTAGTTACGTTGATTTTTCAAGATTGGTACTACTGATAATTAGCGACCTACACGCCTCTCGTGTTAGATCGCGTGGGCTACTTGCACCAATATAGATACCTAAGTTGTTTGTACGCTACTGGATTTTCTGTTTGTAAAAGCCTTAATAAAGAAGGTTATTTGTCACACTACAGGTACAACACGCCACGCCTTTTGAATAACAAAATCCTTCTCCGTCTCGACAGGGGAGACGAGGAAGGTGTAACCAAGAGGCGCAAGACTCGCCCGCTTTCTCTTGACCAGATCTTTGCGGTCAAGAGGAAAAAGGAAACTCCTGCCGCAGCCTCCGGCGCTAGACGCCTCGAGGTAGGCGCTCATACGCCTACTCCAGGCGCTAGCCGCCCATTATCCGGCGCAGGACGCCTGACTCACGGCTCCAAGCCGTTACCAGCCGGCGCCAGACGCCCTGCCCTCGGCGCCAGTCGCCAGGTCATTGTCGCTCCATCGACTCCAAGCGCTAGTCGCTCTTCTTCCGGTGCCAGTTGCAAGGTCTTCGTCGCTCCGCCGACTTCAGTCGAAAAAGGTCGCTCCTTGCCGAGTCTCAGCGCCAGTCGCTCTCCCTCCCCAGGCGCTAGTCGCCCAGTCGCCAGCTCTTCACCAATCATCGGCGCAAGTCGCCCAACCCCGGCGGTTTCCACACCACCTCGAAAACGTTCCTTCGAGGTTGAAACTTCAACGCCGGTGTCTGGAGGATCGACGCCGACTAATCCCTGGGTCATTCCTCCTCTCATCACCCCGCCTTCTTTGTCGCCAATCAGGAGGTATACCGAGGGGACGCAAACAACGAGGAATCAGCAGCAAAGCACAGCTACGCAGACAGCGCCCAATAAAATGTAAACAACAACAAAAAAATTAATAACAAATAACAATAAATCTTAGCGATTATTCAATCGGACTACGTTACGTCCAAATGGAACACAGCGGGTTTAGTAAATAAGGACAAAAAGTTTTGGGAATGCATAGGTAACTTTGACTTTGTTAGTTTATGTGAAACGTGGCTGGAAAAAGAGGGATAGGAGAGGATTAAAAACAGACTACCAAAGACGCACGAATGGACATGCAGCTATGCTAGGAAAGTAAAAAGAAGAGGGAGAGCAAAGGGAGGTTTTGTAATAAGCAAAAAGAAGAATTGGGGGAAAGTAGGTAGTAGGTTAATTAAAGAGGAAGAGGGGGATGTAGTGGTATCAGAAATAGTAGGAGAGAAAGAAAGTTGCAGGATTTTTTCGGTGTACAACTCGGAGGTGTTATGGGTTTCTTAATGAACAATGGTCTATTGCGTGGATAGATATAATACTTTATTGTGAGTCTCGTGTTACATGCTCACGTGTCCATGGCTAACGCTACTCTGTCGTCGTTGCTCCCCGATCGCTACCGTCACGCCACCACCCGTTCACTATCTCTAGTTCTATTAAGCCTCGTTTACACAGCCATAAACTGGAAACTTCAACTATAACATCTCCCTTCTTTATAAAAATAAAAAAATTAAACATGACCTTTCTCTTCTTTATATTAAAATAAAACTACAGTTCACCCAAAACTAAACTTAAAAACTGTGAGCGATCCCTGTGTTTAAAAAAGTGGTTGAGTTCTCTGTTCACCATGCATACATAATCTTTTAAATAAGACGGTTTATTTACGATTCTACCCGCCCTAGTTCTTACAATTGGTTTTTGTTGCGTTGTAGTTTCCACAACAGATTGTTGAGGCTTTTCAGTTTTCATTGTACGGTTACTACTCTCAAGTTGATTCTCTGTAAAAGAATCCATATTGTCAGTTTCCTCAACAAATCTTTTCCCAATTGTAAGCGCTATTCTGTTTCTCTCAATTACATTTCCTTGTTCTGTCTTTATCTTGTATGATCGAGGATTCTCGGATAAACCAACTACTTTTCCTCCTTGATGAGGAAGTCGCTTGTTTTCACTATGTATTTTTACTGTATCACCGATTTTAAGTTGTTTTAACTCTTTTGAGCCTCTATCATAATATCTCTTTTGCATCAGTTGTCTTCTCTCTAATTCTTGAACAAACGCTTTTCTTTTGACCCCTGCTCTATTCTCATCCGGTATTATATTCTTTACTCTTCGACCATACAAGAGCTCCGCTGGTGTAACACCACTAGCATCAATTGGCATGTTTCTAAGTTGAAGCAATCCTAACTCTATATCTTTCCCTTCCTGTACAATTTTCTTTAATATTCTTTTTACTGTCTGAATATGCCTCTCAGCCAATCCATTTGACTGATGATGAATTGGTGTTGTCATTATATGCTTAAAACCCCAATTGCTTGCGAATTGCTTAAACTTAGAACTCGAATATTGTGTACCAGAGTCTGAGTATAAAATTCGTGGTATTCCATGTCTCGCAAATATTTTCTTTAGCGAATCTATCGTCGTTTCCGCTGTTATATCATTTAGTTTATCTATTTCTATATATTTACTGTACGTATCTACTATAATAACATATCGTTTCCCTAGCAAAAAAAATATATCAGTCGCCAGTATTTCCCATGGTTTTCTCGGTAACGCCTTTCTTAACATTGGTTCTTTGGAGTTTGATCTTTGAAACGATCTACAAGTATCACAGTTATCAATTACATCTTCTATGTGTTTCGACATACCAGGCCAATACAATAGTTTCCTAGCTAACGCTTTACACTTTTCTTTTCCAAAATGCGCATAATGTATATTTTTTAACATTAATGGTCTGCATACACAAGGTACTACTATACATGAGTTTTTATATATTATTCCTTTGTTCTCACTCAATTCCTCTTTAAATGAATAATACGGTTTAGCGCTTTCACATACCTCATACTTATTCTCAGGCCAACCTTTTCCTTTATGTCTTCTAATCTAGTATCTGATACATTTAAACTTTGTTCAATCATTGCCACAAATGCCTCTATCTTTTCCTCTTCCGAATTACTAGAATCTTTTAAATAAGATCTACTTAAATGATCTGCTACTACAATTTCCTTCCCAGGAATATACTTTAACTTAAAATCAAAATTCTGCAAGCTCACTCTCATTCTTTGCAACCGTGGAGGACATTTATTCATCGGCTTTTTGAAGATGGAAATCAGCGGCTTGTGATCAGTTTCTACCGTAAATTGTTGCCCAAACAAATATTGCTTAAATTTTATACATCCAAATACTATAGCAAGACATTCTTTTTCAATTTGACTGTACATCTTTTCTGTGATTGTCAACGCTTTTGATCCATAAGCCACTGGCTTACCCTCTTGAAAAATTACACATCCCATACCTTTACTCGATGAGTCTACACTCAATACAATGGATTTGTTAATTTATATCAAAATACGCTAGTACCGGCGGTTGACATAATACTTCTTTCATATTCATAAATGTTTTCTGTTGAGCAGTTCCTCATACAAATGGAACGTTTTTCTTTGTCAGTTCTCTTAAAGAAGCCGTTAAGGTAGTCCTTTCGTGAGACCAAGTATTAGATAGGTACCTAAATTTGATATATGTTAAATATACAGTAATAAGGGGCATGTGTACAAAAAATCAGGTTAGGTTACCGACACTTTACAAAAAATAAGTCATTCTAAATGTACGTTCGCGGAGCGTGCTATCCTTGTTTATATCTAATGAACGAGAAAGATAGAATGATGCAAATCGCCACGGCCGAGGTTTTCAACGAATAATACGTTTACTTAGCGATCAGAGGAATACATTATTCATGTCTTAAAATATTCCCTGAAGTTTCCGGATTTTGTACGTACCTTGAAAATAAGAGCTTGTCGAATGTTTTGCTCTGATATATGAGGTTAAATAAGTAGTGGATCCACAATCGCATATTGTTTACTCGTACCGTCATGTTGGCGAGGTAAATTTGGCAACGCTGTATGTCAGAGCCGGGACTAGACATTTCGGCGCTCGAGACAAAAGAAAAAAATGCGCCCCTTAGTAACAAATAAATATTTTTTTATGGCATGCAAAATGTAATAAAAAATTATATTAATTAGTGGTATTGCATTATGTAAGTAATGAACTGTTTTTCAGATACATGTTAGTCCGAAATTCTGCAAAAATGGTAAAAAGGATTGTTTTGCAAACTCTTACTTTTTTATTTGTCTTGTTTTATCTGTGGTAACTTCTATTTTTTTACCTATATATATTATCTTCTCCCTTTGCCATACATGGAGTGAAAAATTCGAGACTCAAAGAAAGATAGAATCCAATGGAGTAATGAATAAAATTGCAGCACACGTATACTGAGCATATGAATAAAAAATATTCAAATATTATTAAATTGTTATACATACAATATTTATTCAGACTTATATTATGATAAATTATACACTTTAACTTTAATTAATGTTTGAATTTTGAGCTCTGTTCGAGCTGTTGCACAATCGCTATGAGTACTTGATTTTTTTTCGTTACTCGAGGCTTGCCTCTAACATCTTCGCAAAGCAACATTCGAATCCCCTCTGGTCCAAAATCCGCGAATGTTTTTTCAAGTATTTCCAATGTGATGCCGGCTTTTGCCATTTTGGTTTTCATGCCAGCCGAGATGTCTTTCAAACTTTCGAGAGTGACTTTGTTGTGTGCATGGACGACAGCATTATTCTCTGCACGCAAGACTTCACCGGTCGTTTTTATCGTTCCTCTTATCATATCGTCGGTAATTCCGCTACTGCAAACTAATCTTTTTAGAATTGAGACGTCGGTAACAGCATTATGAGCTCCTGCTGTCGACTCAGACCCCAAGAGATCTTCCGCGAGGGCTGTTTGGGTATAATTTTTTTTTCTTTCTTTCGATTCGGAAGTAAATTGCGAAAGAGATGCAACGTATCTGCGAAACCTATTACGACAGACTGAAATTCTTCAAGAAGTCCGAAATTCTTCATGTGTCGCAATATCAACAGTGCATCGAATCTAACACAAATCATGATAACTGATAAATTATTCAACTATTTTGACTTTAATAATATGCGATATAGGACGTTTCCTTGACCTAAAATTCTATTAAAAAAAATAGCGTTTTACTGTTAGTGCATGAATAAAATTAATTCTCTGAAATTCACCTAAATCCGTTGTGAGCTATGAGAATTATACTATTTCCGATACTCCGTAAATAGGCAATGAAGTTTTTGAATGCCATTTAAGGTGGCGTTGTGTCAACTTGCTGGTCATTCAAAAATATCTCACCCCCATGGACTTGAAGCCCAGTGACTTCTGCGGCCCTGGAAGACATGCCTCCCGCTGGAATGATATATACATTAAATATTTCCTTCTCGTGCACAGCTGCTATCTGAAAGTGTAGGAAAACCTGAGTCAAGTATTTCGTCTCCTAGCTGTCACAACAATAGCGACACACCTGGCATATTTCTGCGGATTTCGACAGTCCGGTTGTTTCCAAGTCAAAAATCACTATCTTCGCATCTTGGTGGTCGGAAGTATCAGCTAAAAGTAAATATTTCTCGCATTTATATTGGGGATGACCGTTCATGAAAACCAGCGTCTATAAGAGTAAGTGCAGAGGATACCTTGGTAAGGACTCTCATCAATGAATCCAGACACATTGTTCAATCCGCTGTCGGTCTCATACGTAATTCCTTCGCGACGCTGTACGAATGCCATTTTACTTGATCGGTTTTTCTTATGAAACAGTCTTCTTCGTTTTGCTTCGACAGTCCGTAAATTTTCGATTTTTCGTTTTCTGGCACTTTCCTTCGATTCGCGGAATTTTGTGGCTTTGCTCGGCGACAGATTCAGCTCTTTATAAACCTTGAATATAGCAGTAAATAAAATTGGAGTTAGAAATCGGTTGAACGGATGAGAAATCAATTGAATACAGAGTTTCGTACAACTAAAATAATCACCTGTTCAATGTAGGTCACTCCAATATTTTTTTGGCAAACTGATGCAGCTACTCGAAAATTGAGGGACTCTGATGCTGCGTAGTATTTCGATTTTGGAGCCTTGCTGGCAACTGAACTGTTAAAGGATTCGTTGCTTTGGCTAGAACCGCACGGTGCCAATTTGTCAGAATTATTCGCAAATCTCGTGAAGACAGAAGTAAGTGCAGATTTTAGCTGTGGATCCGATAAGGGCTTTCCATTAGGAAGGTCTTTGTGCTGGTACTTTTCACTCATGCTAGAATAGCGACACCACTCGCCACAACGCTCATGATTGCCAAAAGCGTGAGACACGACGTTTTTTAATGCACTCTTTACTGCTTCAGGATTGCTTTCATTCTTTTTTATCGCGCAAGTAAAGCATCGTGAAAAATACTCGATGATTTTAGTTGGCAGCTTCAAACCATACAACGCATTAATCATCGCCTTGGATGCGTGGTTTAGATCAGACCACTTATCTATTCGTGTGGTAGATTCGCGTCGTACTGCCGCAATAGTTGATGAGTCGTCGTCGCCAATCAGTACGTTAATGCAAACGTTTTCGTCTTTTAGTTGCTGGTTATGAATAATAGTAGGTAAGGTAGGCCGATTCTAGGCCACGAGATCTGAGGGGGGGTGAAGGGCGAGGGGGGGGACCGCGGGCGGGGGGAAACCGCAGGCGGGGAGGAACCGCGGGCGGGGGGAAACCGCGGGCGGAGAAGGGGAATCGCGGGGTGGGGGAGGGGGAAACCGCGTTTTTCAGCGCCGCGGGGCGGGGGGGGGTCCGCGTTTTCCGGCGCCGCGGGGCGAGGGGGTCCGCGTTTTCCGGCGCCGCGGGGCGACCGCGTTTTCGCCGCGCCGCGGAGCGTTCGCGTTTCGCCGCGGGAGGGGTCCGCGTGCAACGGCCGCGCCGGTCCGCGTGACGTCACACGCTCCCGCTCGCGTTATCTCTTTCTCGCCCCCGACCCCCAGTCGCGCGCGTTTTCTCTTTCGCGTGCGGTCCCTCCCGGCCCCCGACCCCCGTTCGCGTTCTTGCTCCCGACTCCCGGCCCCCGTTCGCGTTATCTCTTTCTCGCGCGTGTCTTTTTCCCTCGCGCGTTCTTGTTCAGAAATTATGCGAAAACTACAAACAGAAAAATTGCTTACCACCGCTTGATTTCAACCTGAAACCCCTGGATCTTGAGTCAGACACCTTCGGCAATTTGTAACACAACAATGATTTTATACTAAATATTTAGAGTTTTGAACACAGATAAGTTAGAAAGAAGCAACACATGAAAGAAGCTGTAAGCATAAACTGCAGTTTTATTTATATGCAATACAGACAGCCTTCAGACACCATGTCTTTGCCACGTAGCACTATCAATCACAAACAGTGCAAATTGAACAGAGATTACACGGCATTATTTGATGTAGTGGGCCTCCACACGACGCACAAAATGAACCTTCGATCAGTATATAGGGGCGGGTGTCGTGTTTTCGCTCAGCGTACAACATTGAGAATAATCGTCGTAATCTCACAGTACACGGTGCACAGAATTTTACATTACCAGAAGTATAGTAAAAGTATGTGCAACACATCTTTTTCAATTCATCCAAGGTATTCACTTCAGCCTGGTTTAATACTCGAAAAATTACTTCCGAAACATCCTCAAACCTTTCACTGTCGTAACACGAATCGTTTAACAAAATTGCATCATCATCATCAATTTCTTGTTCATGTTCTTGTTCATGTTCTTGTTCATGTTCCAATTCATTTACCTCAATGTCCATTTCTTCAAGCACTTCCATTTCTTCCTCGTTTGCTTCAACTTCCATTTCATCAAACAATTCCTTCAAACAATTCCTCGAAATCCATTTTTTTTCCACACTTGCACTCACGCGCTAAAATATAAACTGTGGATAATATCCGAAGGTTCTTTTCCAATAAAATTCGTTGTCAAGAAAGTCCCGGTTCGATCGGAGATAAGCGATTCTCAATTCGCGGCGGATCAAATACCTCACTATGTCAAATCTACACATACGCACTCTAGAACAATTTCTCATGCGCGGTTCGCTGATCTTCACGATTTTGAATTTACTATTGAGCACCGGTTTGCACAACTTTTCATATTCGTCGCTCATGTCACGTCATGTGTTGTACTCGCGACTTTCAGTCCACGACTACTGAGCGTACCCTCAAATGCATCCTTCTACATCTCACTATTGTCACGTCGTTTGTTTATCATATCTAATTTCACCATGATTTCAGCATCCATACAATTGTGCATGCCGAAAAATCTGCGATGAGCAGTTTTGCACGTGTGCGATGAAGTCACCGCGAGACACGTATGTTCTTGAAAACGATATCGCGCCATTGACTTTCGATGATTTGATCTGTATAACTGCTATTGAACCGCGATCAAACAGCTATGAAACAGCTATTGAACCGCTATGAAACAGCTATCAAACAGCTCTTGAACAGCTATCAAACAACTAAAACAGCTGTATAACTGCGATCTGTATAACTGCTATTGAACAGCTATCAAACAGCTATTGAACCGCAATGAAACAGCTAAAAACAGCTAAAAACAACTATCAAACAGCTATTAAACAGCTATTGAACCACTATGAAACAGCTAAAAACAGCTATCAAACAGCTCTTGAACAGCTATCAAACAACTAAAACAGCTATCTGTATAACTGCGATCAGTATAACTGCTATTGAACCGCTACTTTTAAACAGCTAAAAACAGCTTTTAAACAGCTATCAAACAACTAAAAAACAGCTAAAAACAGCTCTTGAACAACTAAAACATCTATATTATACTACAAAGTATGTGGGAAAAGGAAATAAAACATCTATATATACATATATAGTTTATTTCAAAAAAATTATTTCTGGTGTCGCGACCACCAGTTAAATATTTTTAATACATTTTGTAATGCGCAATTCTTAACATGTTTTTCGCATCTTACAGTATTAGTAACATCTAGATTATTTAAAGATTCGATATCTTCGTAATCTGCATCCAAAGTCTCAATTTTTAGATGTTTTCTCGCTTTATTCTCAAGCAGATCCACCAGCCATTCTCGTTTCTGGCATCTCTTGACGTACACAAGAGTCGACGTCTCGTCACCCTCTCCAAGTACAGCCGATGTAATTAGATGTTTCGCCATGCTGTAGGGCATGTTTCCGTCCTCCCATCGTAGTCCATGGTGATTCGCAATCAACCAGAAAGCGCATGATCTGTCGGATTTCGTGAGGAGACTCCATGGCATGGGACATGTAAAAATGTAATGCGCCAAAACGGTCCCGTTTCTCAGAACCGCCACCTCTTTCACGACAAATTTCATCCCGACGGTGAATCCTTGCAGATCGACAAACGTCGGTACGATCATGACGAAACGATGGAGCAATCTGTATCTTATCGCGGTACATCAGTGTATCTTATATCGCAATATCTGCTGATATTGCAATTTACATGAGTTTGCGCACTACATTAGACAGCGGGCAGTATTCGATTACACGATCATGCAAGATGAGGCAATAGGCGGTAGTATTTGCAGGTACATTTTCTTTACAATCAAATTCTATTCGCACATCCATGGTGGCGCTCTTGACAGCATCGTTTTGTCGCGAGCAATCGATGACAACAAAAGGTCCTTCCATCAGAAATGTATACAAGCTGCAAAGCGTATCGATGGAATCGTATCCGTAATAAGTTTTACGAAAACGCGCATACATATCGAAAAGAACGGCGTATCGATTTTTAGTAAAATCCAGATTCATGTCGTCATACGGATAAAATTCGGAGTTTAGATAAAGTTTGACATTGGTCAAGTTACAGTCATCGAATACGCTAACATTTTGAGACATGATATTCTTGCGGCCGGTCTGCAGCGCAAAGATAACGTACCGCGGCTTCTCTAGCTGAGTCGCCGTTTTGACAGCCCACGAATGCTTGGTCGTGCTCTGCAACATGGGGTACTCGTACAGATCCCACGAACGAAAACTGACACTAAGATATCGCCCGCTTTCCAAGGCCCGGAAAGCATGGATAGCTTATTGATCTCGTTTAATGTGACGTGAGGCATTCGCCACTGTATTTTAAACAATTCGATTTCCGGCTCCGTCGCGGGATTTCCTACAATGCAATTGTTATCGCTACGCGCTTGTATAAAAATTAATTCGTGACGAGCGTTAACATCGACGCGTTTGTAATCTTCGCAAAAGCCCAGAAACAACTTGAGCGGTACGCAAAAGTTGAAGTATCCTTCCGGTATGCTCGATGCAACGTCCCAGCCAGCATTCCGCATGAGTTGAGAATCATTATATGATAGCGATACGTAGTTCTTGATGGTACTGGTTATTCCAACGTTTCTGTTGCGATCAATCTCCACGCCGTTGAGCTCGTATCGAATCTCATCGAACATGAACGCCACGCAATTATTCGCAAGCGTTGCCTGAGACTCATCATTCCTTCTCTTTATTACCAATCGTCCTTCAACGTAGAGAAAGCTTTTACACGGCAACGTGTATAAATCCTGCTGTTGTATGGGTATTCTTATCTCATCGTTATGTCCAAACGTTGTGTTGGCGTACGGATTGTACGTGTGTGTCTCAATCTTGACGACGCTGTCGTCAAAGATCGGTTCACTACCAATGTTTAAGATATTAGCCATTTCGTACGACGAAACCCAATGATTTCAAAAGTTCAACGTTCGATGCAGTGAGTTTCTTCTTTGGCGATCGGATTGTCTTTTTGTTTCTCGTCTGTCGCACCTGCTCAGCTTCGTTCAGTACGAGCATCTCACGTTATCGCCGTCGTCTTCGTACATGCAGTCTAACGGTGATCTCTTCTCCGCGAAAATCAATCAATCGACCGTCCTGATCCACGACGTGAAGCGTCAAGTCCGAAATGCTCTGTACGATGATCGGAAGGTAAATTATCTGTGCCGGCGTTTCCGATATCTTATATCCTGGAGGCACGCTCGGTGAAAACTCGTGTATCGTGTGCACGTACTTGTCGTTGCTGCACCAGCGGTCACGTTACACTCTATGCGAATGATGTTTACGTTGATGATATTTATCGGAACATTCGATTCGTGCCATTGTCGCGACTTCAGCATGCGATTCGCTGAAAATCCCAGCAGCGATCCAATGTTGTTCGGTTTTGTGAAATTTATCCGATAAGCGCACTTGATCTCGCTCTTCATCGTATTGTTGTTGGCTCGAATAATAATCAATGGGTGGAGTCATCTTCGTTTGTCGAGACATTACTGGATTGGTCCCATAAAAGAGCGCGTTTCAGATACATGTCTATATCACGCAGTTCCTTCCGCAGTACGATCCTTCGGGAATGGTAATCTGCTTGTCGTCGTCGCCATAGTAGAATTTATTGTTCGACGAATTTATATTCGGTATCGTGTGATAGGTTTCAAAATCTGTCAGACCGAGCTCGTAATTGCCATCGCTCAAATCCACGGCGGGAAAGTAGCCCAGACGGCTGTAGCCGCAGCTCTTTCTCCGAGAGTCGAATCGTTCGCGGTGACACGTTTTTGCGCTTCCGCGGCGAGTATATTGTCTGCCACGTGTCGTTCTGCGAGATCGTTGCTACGCGAGTAGGCTATGTCGTGCTCGCGACACGCTGCGTCCAATGGATAATACCCCGATCACCTCCTGCCAATCGTGTTTCTAAGCGAGTTCCCGGTCCGCAAAATTGATAGCCGGGGATGTGTAATTCGATCGGAAGCGCGTTTATCGCGCGATTCAACAGACCTCGCCTTATCTTCGGCGGCATTCGCCGCAGTTTTTTATCAACGGCGGCGGACCGTCGATGTGCGTTTGCTGACACGGCAAATTATAATGTATTAAACAGCGTCGATATTGCTGAACCTCCGAATCTGCCTTGATATGTTCGAGAAGCTTATCCCACAAATAATCTATGTGATTATAAAATTGTTGCAGCAGAATGACCTTTGGTATATACTTTAACTGCTCGGCGGTTAAATCGTAAATATCGCTGTTATCCGACACGAGCAAAAACATTTTAACGACTGAGCATCTCAGCTCTACGCGTCTCTATAAATAGGCCAGCTTTCTCGATATTGTTTTTCATTCGTTGTGGAGGGGAGGTAAAATGCGGTTCGTACGACAATCGCGGACGATCAAAGTGACAAACTTTGACGATAGGATGCCGTTAACGAAAGAGGTGCTCAAACATGGAGGCATGCTACCGATTTCTATACGCGGTATCATCTGCGGTCCGTCGAATTGCGGCAAGACAAACGTCTTGATAAGCTTGCTGGAAAGTCCGCACGGTGTACGTTTCGAGAACGTGTATGTGTACTCGAAATCGTTGCAACAACCGAAATATCGATATTTGGAGAATATACTAACACCGATAGAAGAGATTGGCTACTTTACGTTCTCGAATAACAGTGACGTCATTCCATCGAGCGAGGCGCTCGCGAATTCTATTTTTATCTTTGATGACGTGGCGTGCGGCAAGCAGGGTACGATAAGAGAATACTTTGCAATGGGCCGGCACGCGGACGTTGACTCTTTCTATCTTTGTCAGACATATGCAAAGATACCGAAGCATCTTATTCGCGACAACGCGAATTTATTGATTTTGTTTAAACAGGATGGTACCAATCTGAAACACGTGTACAACGTAAACACAGATATGTCTTACGATGATTTTAGTAAGTTGTGTCATACGTGTTGGCAACAAAAGTATGGATTCGTGGTGATAGACAAGGACAGCGCGATTTCGAATGGTCGATACAGAAAAGGATTTAACGACTTTGCGATACCGAAACGTGGTTAGTTGTTGTCGACGCGCCGATTGAACAACGTTATCGCAACATGGACAGCAGCGAGGAGATTAGAGAGCGTGAGAGGATAGCAAATCAAATTGCAAAAACGAGCAATTTGATTCGCAAAAAGTATCACGCCTTGAAAACTGGTAAAGTGGAGGAAGATGTCGCGTTAGAGAGACACTTTAAGCCCATCATCGAGCCTCTAAGGCAGATTGTCGAAAACACTGTTGGCAAAGAATTTGATGTGTCAAAGATAAAGATTGAGAATGAAACAGCGTGGGAAGATGAAGAGCCGAAGCTCAAACGACAACGACCAAACGCCTCGTTTAACGACTCTGTAATGGCTTCAACTCCGGTTACATTGAAAAGATCGATAAATGTGCTAATTTGAGCGAAATAACCAAAATTTTACAGCCGCGTAAAGCGAAACGATCGAAAGGTCCATTGAATAAACCACCGATAACCTCTGCGTCTTTCGTACAACCCACAGTGTTCGCAAACGAAGATGTTTTCGAAACCACGAATGACTCACTCCGTTCGACAACAGTTGCAAACATCTGAGGGTCGAGAAACGTTGCGAGATCAATTGGGTCCATTGAGCCAAAAGTACATCGGGGCAGTTCTGAGCGGCGATGAAGAAAGCGGTATGGACATCGCGTACGGTGTTAAATTCACCAACGATGGAATGATGCTCGGTAATAAACGTTTCGACGTGAACAACGAGGACAACATAATTATCGACGGCATACGATACGCTGGCACACGCGGTCTTTTCGAATTAATCTTTAAGAAATATCCCGATGACGATATCAGTGCCTCCGCGCCGTATCTACCGTCCCAATAAGTCACGAGTCGCACGTCAACGTGATTGCGCACATTCTCCATGGTTTTACTAAACACGGCATTGTTCATCAATTTGTATAAATTTTTTTCGAAATCATTCTTGGCCAATGTCCTAAATTTCGTATTAAGTTCTATATAATCGCGAAGCTATGGAGATTGCGCGAATTTCAGTATGCGGTGAATCTTTGCTATGCGGAGACCGTGACGGGTACACTGCTGTAGGTTGCGATAATGCATGATATAACGTTTCTTATCGTATAATGTTGCGAGGAGCTTGTCCTGCCGCTTACCGGGTGGTTTATCGCGCGCCGGACAGAACGGTAGGTCATTGCGCGTCGTGAAGATGTTGTGGATACTCCAAGTCGACTTCGAGTATGTAGCCTATCGAGGAATCTAACGCGACATCCATAACATTAAAATCGGTTACGTCGTCGACCCATTGAAAATCTGCATATGGCAATGGTTGACACATTGCCCAGCCGTATAAGTTATTTACATCAAAATACATCAGGTACGACGACGGTTTCGATGGATCGTACGACTGCATGTACTTGTTGTTGGCCAGCGCGTATCTGTTTGAACATTGACTCAAACCGCCGCGTATACCGCGTTCGATAAACATGATCATGTCAATGTCGGTGAGCAATTCGAAATTGATGTGTGTATGCTTCAACATGGCATCCCATGTAAAACCCGGTAGAGTATAATAATACACGGGATCGAGTCCATAACTCGCGACGCAACTATCGCGAAAATTTTCAAAGATATCGGCCAACAGCAAGACATCAGTTTTGAGATATAAATGGCTGTAATCACCGAGCGTTCGAATGGAGAACCGCTGCCAGACGTTGACGGCGTGCGCGTAATCGCTCTCGGATACGGTGTCACCTGTCAATGAACTGTAAAACGAGTCGCGCGGTGGTAAACTCAAGTCCTCCAACTTTTTGACGCAGTCAATGTATTCATAGGAAAATACACCTTTTCGTGTCAGCAAATCAAAATTTTCTGCGGATAATTCACAAAATTCGCGTTGCAATATTCGCAGTTTATTCTTGCTGAGATAAGATGCCAATTTGTCGAGACTAGCGGTGAGAAACTTGTACGAATCGATAAATCGCAATTTGACGCAAGTTTTCTTATCTTTATCTTCGGTGCTTTGAACACTTTTTGTAAACAAAATATATTTTTGTTTGTAATTGGGAGTAAGTCTACATGTCCTTCGCACGCTGTTGCTATTTCAGTTATAATAAAATGCGCATCGTATCCTGATAAATTATGAAACACTATGGGAATACAATGCAAATCTTTATAATTTAAGTTACAATTAGAATGCGCGGGACCTCTGAATCGACCAGTCAGGTGACAATGGTCGCGTACTCGCACGTCGTCTGGCTCAAACGGTTTTTCGCACACGTAACAGTGCGTTGCGCTGTTAAATTTTTCCCACTCGTCTCGCGTGAAATCTGCCATGGGTACATTAGTGGACAAGATAGTTTTTACGTCGTGAGCTAAACGTCTTAGCTCCTCGGCGAACCACGCGACGCAATCCTTGTCGCGACGAAATCGATACATAGATAACGACTCGTCGTACGAGCAACGCACGTAGTACCCTATGCTAAACACGCGATGATGCTGATATGTGTACCTGGACGTTTCCGGATCCGCTTCTATCTTCTCCAGGGTACATTCCAGGTCGGCGTATACGATAAACGGAACTCGTTCCTTCCTGCTGTGATTTTTAAAGTCCAACCATTTGTCGTTATCGCTCGGTAACTTGATCGCGCAGACATTCATCTCCCGACAGTCGACGGTGTGGGCTTCCAGTTTCTCGTTGGAGCTGAAGTAGTGCAAGCATCTGCAAAAATAAACGCAACTATTATAAATTTTTTTATACACAAAATATTCTATATATTATTAAAAGAACTATAGGTACTTACCGATCGCAAATGTGTTTTGTGTGTCCATGTTTATTAATTTGTGAGCTCACGAGGCGGGATAAGTTCTTGATCCACGCAAAATGTCCCACGTTGTCGTCATGCACGTACACCAGATTTACATGTCTGCCCATCTTACGATCAGTAACCCGTATTAGCAAAATTGCAAGTTCCTTGTTTTTTTTTCGATGCTGTAGACGTTGATGGAGATGTTGTTGTGATTTTCAAATTTTTTAATTTGATCCAACGTCATTGGAAACTCAATGTCCGTAAGATCTAGCACCGACGTGTAATGAGGGTACGACGATTTCCGATATGCGTGTTCCTCAACTGGATACAGAGCAGCCGTCACTGACCATGCGAAACATGCATTGTCCATTGATCGCACGTCGTTTATCACCGCCTTCTTCTTTTTAATTTCTTGCGGTATTTCCACAAAACACCCCGCGTGCAATGGATTATATTTGTTCACATTTACCGTTAAATTGAGTATACGCGACAACGCCCATCCGCTATCACGTTCCTGGAATTCCTCCAGCTTGCTAAGGTAGGCTCGATAACGTGTCGCTTGTACTACTCATGCAGATCGGACTCACGAAAGACTTCATAGTTTCTCGTTGCGATACTTTTATTCGCGCGTTTGTCACCCGCAACAAATTCACCATTAAACACTGTGTTAATTTTTACATTGTCATGTAGTTGCATGACGTTCCGCACACGATCAAGTACAATTTCTCTCGCATTTTTGAGAAATTGATGAGGTTCGATGTGTTTGGAATTTATTACCGCACCAGTCAGTATACTGCTTTCAAAAGCCGTATCTATCTCGCGCCATCTGAGTTCTGTCTCACTCGCACTGTATCCAGCACCCACATGCACGAAACGTTGACGTACCGTGTCTTTCAGACCTTCGAGTCGCGCGATACAAGCGACCAACGACTGTTTGAGACCGATCGATGACTGATCGATCGATAATCGTGGCCGTTTAATTCGGCTTTGTTTTTCCAACGATTCGATAAACTCGTCGCATCGTTGCTCCCACGCAGCAAAATCTTCCCTCGAATTTAACAGGGTGGATTGCTCCAACAACTCTTGCTCCATGTTATTGCACGATCCTCTTGCTAACGCCATTTGTTGCACTCACGACATCCAATTCTCGACTATTGAGCGTATCCCCCAGATTATTCATTTTATATTCTACTAATAATGCATCGTTTGCTTATCATATCTAATTTCATCTCAGCAGCCGTATATAGGCGCTATTTGCAAAATTTGCAGTTTTGCATGTGTTCGATGAAATCATTGCGAGACACGTACAACGAAAACGCACCATTGACTTTCGGTGGTTTGATCTGTATCAATGCAGCCGCCGTACATCGGCGCTATTTGCAGTTTTGCACGTGTTCGATGAAATCATCGCGAGACATGTCGCGACATGTTCTTCAAAACAATATCGCTCCATTGACTTGTGCGAAATTGCAAAATTTGCAGTTTTGCACGTGTTCGATAAATTCGTCGCGTGACACGTCGCGACATGTTCTTCAAAACAATAACGCTCCATTGACTTATGCGAAATTGCAAAATTTGCAGTTTTGCACGTGTTCGATGAAATCATTGCGAGACACGTATGCTCTTGAAAAGAAATCATATTTGATGCTCGATGAGGTAATCTTATCACAAATGTTCTTGACAAAGACATCACATTTAACGTATATGTGGATTGTGGTGGTGGTCACCATGCAGCAGCCGTACATTGGCGCTATTTTTGCAAGATTTGCAGTTTTGGGTATGTATAAATGGTCTACGAGGATTCTAGAGCGCAGTCGAGAGTTCGATACGGTTCGAGTACGTCGCAAACAGCTAGATACGATGAACACTCACGGTGCGAACTACTACGTTCCGATCCCGGATGAAGCGTGCGAGAAACAGCACAATGAGTAAGTACCGCTAATTTTCGTATATACTTGTGCAAAAAAACCTTTTATAAACATATAATTGTATTTTTACAGTTTTGATAAACCCCGTTATACGCCACGTATTTTGGGAAGGAGATTTGCCTTGACATCAACAACATATAAATTTTTGGATGTTGGAATCAACGCAGGACCTATGTCCTCTGTGGATATACATATTGGTGATAATCGAGGCAATCGGATAATTCTGCCACATGCAACGTGGGTGATATTCATCGAAAAACGTGCAGATATACAGCGACTCGTGCAGTCATCGGCACCATCATCGCTAACGTTTCGAGATCTGGAGCTTGTTAAAATACGTGACGCAGATATTGTAAAATTGACGTCGTGCGGCACCAGCTTGTACATGAAACCGTCAACTGTACTCTTCCTGTTCGAACTAGAACATTGCGTCGAGAATGTGTATTTTCAACTATATAAAAATGTTCACGGTGTAAGTGAAAAATTCAAACAGTTTATAACAATTTTACGTCAAAATTGTATCACCGATAAATGTAACGCAGTTACAATCTTGCGTGAATTTTATGATAAAAATTCGATTATTGATTGTGAATTATTAGCATACGCTTTGGATATACTATTGTGTATAATGCGCTACATGAGAAATAAATGCATATAATATGGTTAAAAAATTTCCTTTTCATTTACCGTTCTTTGTCGTTAAGCTTCGTTTATTGTCTACTTAAATATAATATTAAAATTAAATATTGCAAAGATCTAAACGATTAAATATCGTTGGCGAAAAAAAGATATGCGATTGTGAGCAATAACGTGAACGGGGGCCGGGGGCCGGGAGGGACCGCGAGAACAAGACGCGCGCAACCGGGGGCGGGGGCGAGGGAGAGATAACGCGAGCGGGAGCGTGTGACGTCACGCGGACCGGTGCGGCCGTTGCACGCGGACCCCTCCCGCGGCGAAACGCGAACGCTCCGCGGCGCGGCGAAAACGCGGTCGCCCCGCGGCGCCGGAAAACGCGGACCCCCTCGCCTTGCGGCGCCGGAAAACGCGGACCCTTCCCCCGCCCCGCGGCGCTGGAAAACGCGGTTCCCCCTCCCCTTCCCCGCGGTTTCCCTTCTCCGCCCGCGGTTCCCTCCCGCCCGCGTTTCCCCCCCCCCCCCGCCCGCGGTTTCCACCGCCCGCGGTTCTCCCCGCCCGCGGTTTCCCCCCGCCCGCGGTTCCCCCCTGCCCGCGGTTTTCCCCCGCCCGCGGTTCCCCCCCACCCCTGATCCCCCCTCAAATCCCATGGCCTAGAATCGGCCTACCTTACCTACTACCTTACCTACTACCTAATCAACTCCACAGCCATGTCAGGCTCCATAGACTTCGCGCTACCTTCATAGTTTTTACGACAGTCATGATCGTCAGGGGAGTGCCCCCGTGCGCAAAATGCACATGCCTTGCATCGAACTGCGTACCCGAGGATTAACTTCGACCGATGCCCGATGAGACTGCCTTGACCTAAGTATCGACGCAAATAAAGAACTAACTATAAAGAATTTGAAGTCTCGTGGTTACATGTAACCATGTAATTTATGCATAAATTCAAACCAGAGAGACTGTTATAAGCTCGACCAGTTCCGCGCTTCTGCCACCCAGCGTCGTATGATACGACGATCTTGACGCTCTTCTCTTGATTCACCTCTGCCATCGTGATATTGTTTTCTTCATCATTAGATCGTTCGGAATTGCTGAAAATACAACCCAATATCTGACTATGTGTAATCTGATAACAAATCGAACTTTACTTTAATTTTATTTTTATTGAATGGAAAAAAATCACTTTGATAGCTCTGCCTCAATAGTAATGCTTGCAGATACTGTTAGGAATTTTTCCATCTTGATAGCTTCTCGACAGCTATTTCGAGCTACTCTCTCGATAGCTGGACCGACAATTCTCTCATTACGTTTTAGTGTGGCAGTTGAAAAACTTGGTATGTCTAGAGCAGAAAGGATTATGTTCAGCTGCAATTCTCCAATGCCACTGTCTATCATTGCTGCAATGCATTACAAAGAAGAAATTGAATGACGTAAACTTTAAAATATAGCAGAGAACAAAACGTTGTATTTACGCATTTTGTAATAAATCAACATACCTGTTGTCGCTTTGAGGTTCACATGGTATAATCTCTCACTTAGTAGGAGTTTATTTGTATGGATTGGGTAGATTTTATTGCACTTTACACATTTCACATTAAGTATGCTTGCCAGACCGAATTTCTGTTCACTTTTGACGTAACGAAGTGATAGAGGAATGTCACAAGCTATGCACCAAAGCTTGAGAGCAAGAGTTTTCAGTTCTACAATACGGCGACCACAGATTTCAAAATCGGGCACGTCAGAGACAGCTTTTTTTCTCGACGCAAGCACATATTGTCTCCAACAATATTTGGATTTCGAAACAAAGCGTCCTTTCTCACGCTCGTGTATAGCACGAATATTATGCCTTTCCATTGCTCATGGAACGGAGACGTGATACGGAGACGGAGACACGGAGACGGAGACACGGAGACGTGATACGGAGACGGAGACGGAGACGTGATAGGGGGGGTTTTTCAAGTTTCTCGGATGAGGAGGTTAGGTGCCCGGAGACGTGATAACAAATTTGTAGGTTACAAAAGACTATAGCTACTGCGGTGTTGCCAAATGTATCTGCACGTCAATCGGACGAAAAAATCGAGTCCAACCGCACTACTATTGTGACATTTTTTTAATTAGTAAATAATTAAATATGATAAAATCGTGCATGTAAAATCATTTTATATTATTATAATTATTGGGATGTTGCGACATGTTTGTTTTCAATTACCTCATGACGGACTGTTACTTGACTAGCTGGGTCCGCGAAAGGACTACCTTAATTGCGAGCAATTAGGTATAAACTTCGACACATAGTTTATTGTCCCTAAAAATGTTAATAATTTTTTTTTATTTTGAGGTTCACTTATTTCTTTGATTACCTGTACTTTGTTGTCATCTATAGCAACACCCTCACCGGTTAAGGTGATCCTAAAGCCGTGATCCTAGCCGGTTTTTTTCGGTTTTTTTCTTAGCACTAATCTTTTAATTGGCTTTATAAAAATGCAAAATTCTTGTCTAGAATTAAAGTACGCATCAAAATTTAGGTCATGGTGGTCGAATTTATATGTGGTGGTCGTCACGTATAACAAAAAATATTAATTTTTTTTCGTTTTCGATATAAATTCGACCACCATGACCTAGATTTTGATGCGTACTTTAATTCTAGACAAGAATTTTGCATTTTTATAAAGCCAATTAAAAGATTAGTGCTAAGAAAAAAACCGAAAAAAACCGGCTAGGATCACGGCTTTAGGATCACCTTAATATATAACCTAAATATCTAACTTTTTTCACTTTTATACGACATTTATTTCAGTTAGAGATACCTTTTCGCGCGCGTTCAAAAACTTCATTCATTATTTCTTCAAGTTCTTCTGTTTTGGCCGATATTAATATATCATCTATGTTGTATATCTATGGTTAGCGCATGCGCAGACATGTATGTTGAGTGTCGGAACATCGGCGGCGTTGCGTATCATACACTCAGAGAGAGTCTATGATCCAAGACTGTAACGTGTATCTTTTCATTAAATATATTCAGCATAACACCAGTGATTATTATTTATACAAATCTACGTATCAAGAGACACGGTAGTGTCTTGCGCCAAGTACGCGCGAAGCGAGACGCACGTGACTCTTTTACGCGAACGCACGAGTTGCGA
Organism: Temnothorax ravouxi; assembly: GCA_030770255.1. NCBI lineage: Eukaryota > Metazoa > Arthropoda > Insecta > Hymenoptera > Formicidae > Temnothorax > Temnothorax ravouxi. The sequence continues at coordinate 54,342 of JASTWP010000393.1, forward strand.
GTACCCAAGATTTTGAGATCTCAATAACGAGTGAACGAATCAATTTCTAAGTAGGCTTGATCGATAGCTTGGGGTTTGATTTATAAATACGAGTCTTTATTTTTTTCGTTACGTGCCCTACGAGCGAAGATATTGCGATGCAAAGTCCAAATGTGGAATATTTTTATTTTAAGAAACGTCCACGTCGGACAAAAATGACGGCTGGTGTGTCACTTTCCCATTTTTGACACGAGAGTGCACTCGTGCACTGTCGCAGTGCGTGACAGTTTTTTACAACCTAGAAAAGGATAAGTGTGTGATAGTCGTGACCGTTGCCGCGTCGTGACAGATAGTGAAATATATATAAGTATTGACCGTAGAGAGCTGATGCCGAGAGATCTTTAAGAAGGAAGGTGTATCTACAAAATTGTACAAACACGTACGTATATGCTGCCTTGTAAAAGTTGTCAAACTGTATGTTTACGCGAGCGTTACTTCTGTAGTAACTTACGATAATTTACTCGTTTACGCGGGATGAATTATCATAAGTTACTACAGAACCTCCGTTTACGCGGAGGAATTATCGTATAAGTTAAACGTACAAAATTATTTTTTTAAAAAAAAGGTTAAAAAAGGCGCCAAGTACACTCATAGTAGTGTATATGTTGTTACCTCAAAAAAAGAGAAAGTGGTAGTATAATACGTCGAAAAAATATAAGTAACAAGTGGTAGACATAATCTTTATATCTCGAAAAATCTCGAAAAAATCTAAGCAGTAGTATCTTTATTTCCGAAAAATTATAACCCAAGTGATACACATCACAAAATTATGTTACCTTATCAAAAAAAAGAGTCGCGCTTCAAGTGATCTATTACAATTACAAAAAAGAAATGATATCTCTTTAAATTACAGCGCCAATTACAGAGAGAACATATATATTGCCTCAAAAAATAAATGTTGCGCTACTTTGAAAAATCTTTACATTGTGTCAATTAAAAAAGAATGTATGATAACAATTTTATAAGATTAAAAAATTTTATTTAAATTTCACAAGGGAATACAAGATGTTTAAATACAAAGTTTACATGTGTATCTTTTAGTGGTCACAAAGAATTACAGAGGTAACAGTACAAAATTAAAATATTTTATTAAAATACATAAATTTTTCTTGTAAAAATACTTGGCGCTGCTAGACCTCGAAATTTTAAATAAATAAGGACAACAATAAATAAAAATAATTCAGAGAAGAATGCGACGAGAGTAACAAAATGATTATCAGCGTGGTGTGTATGTGCGAGCGAGTAATATAGGTGTGCGTGACGACGGCGAATAATGCGGCTTATAATTAAGTATAAGATAAGTTTATTTATTTATTTAAAATTTTGAGGTCTAGCAGCGCCAAGTATTTTTACAAGAAAAATTTATGTATTTTAATAAAATATTTTAATTTTGTACTGTAACCTCTGTAATTCTTTGTGATTAAATCTTTTATTCTATTGAAAAATACATATATAAACTTTGTATTTAAATACAAATTGTATTCCCTCGTTGGATTAAATATTTTAATAAAATATTTTTATTTTGTACTGTTACCTCTGTAATTCTTTGTGACCACTAAAAGATACACATGTAAACTTTGTATTTAAACATCTTGTATTCCCTTGTGAAATTTAAATAAAATTTTTTAATCTTATAAAATTGTTATCATACATTCTTTTTTAATTGACACAATGTAAAGATTTTTCAAAGTAGCGCAACATTTATTTTTTGAGGCAATATATATGTTCTCTCTGTAATTGGCGCTGTAATTTAAAGAAATATCATTTCTTTTTTGTAATTGTAATAGATCACTTGAAGCGCGACTCTTCTTTTTGATAAGGTAACATAATTTTGTGATGTGTATCACTTGGATTATAATTTTTCGGAAATAAAGATACTACTGCTTAGATTTTTTCGAGATTTTTCGAGATATAAAAATTTTGTCTACCACTTGTTACTTATATTTTTTCGAGGTATGGTAACAACATATACACTACTATGCGTGTACTTGGCGCCTTTTTTTAACCTTTTTTTTAAAAAAGGTAATTTTGTACGGATATCACGCCTTTTTGTAGTATTACGCATTTTATAAACAGTATGTACAGGGTAAAGCTATTTGGAGGTATAATACTACCACTTTGTTTTTTTCGAGGTAACAACATAACAGGGTAACAACATAATACATATACACTACTATGCGTGTACTTGGCGCCTCTTTTACCTTTTTTTTAAAAAGGCAATTTTGTACGGATATCACGCCTTTTTGTAGTGTGTTACGCATCTTAATCTTATAAACAATATATCTTATAATCTTATAAACAGTATATACAAGGTATGAAGCTGAAAGTGTTACAGACTATTATTTCTAAAAAAAACAGCACTTTAATAATTTGCTTAGTTTTTTAAAAATAATAATCTGTAACACTTTTAGTTGTACACCTTGTATATATTTTTCAATTTCAACATAAAACATAATCGCAATATAGCATGATTAATGTTAATAAGTCGTTAACTGTAAAATTTTTTATTTATTTTTATTCGCGTGTCTTACTGAATGTTGTTCGCAATTGTATATGTACCGATATCTACAGGCATCGATATTTTTGTTAATTACAGATGGACACCTGTAACACGTGTCTGAAACTTACCTGATTTGTTTAGTCTTTTATTTCCTTCAACTAATCGCAAATTAATTCTATTTGATAAAAGCAATTCTGTCAAATTTCTCATACATAACGCATCGTTTATAATTTTCTATTAATTATAAATATTAAATAGTACGATATATATATTCGTACTCACATCCTTGAAAATTATTTCGGGAATTCGAGCGAATGTCACAACCAGATAAAATTATCTTTCATATTTTGACAGTTGAGTAGGAACATATTTGAGTTGGCGAAAAATGATTCTCTGAAACCGCACGTGTGTGTAAATAATTCAGTAGAAAATATATAATCTTCATTTCAAAATACATTTGCACACTACGTACCAAAAGTATATAATATGATAACGTAGTTCTTGCTATACAATTGATTGAATTTTAAAAAAGAAAAAGATTTCAAAGTATATAACTATGTCAGTCAATAAAGAGACATAGACTACGTTTACATGGCACTGTTGATCGGGTTTTATAACATCGGTAGTTCTTAGGCCAGTCAATCACAACTATTCCATTCTTCTGAAGAATGATTACGATTGGTCTTCCTGACAACTACCGATGTTATAAAACCCGATTAACGGTGTCATGTAAACGTAGTGCAAATTGAATCATATTATATATTTAATTGCCTGCTCATTAAATATAAAGTGCAAACACATAAAAATTGTATATTTTTCTATACTTAAATGCAATAAGAAGAAATAATTAAACAAGTATCCTTGCATAGGAATATTATGCATAATTTTTACAAAACATATTTAAGATTCGCGCAATTAAGATATATAATAAAATTAATAACGTTTCTATAAATCTTAGGTATATGTTAATAATACGACATGATCTTTTAAATCATGAAACTTACAAACTAACGGAAAAAGATTCGTATTCTAAATGCTAATAATTTTTCTAATAATACTGAAAATATATGGATAGAAATATATATAATAAATAATAATATAATTAATGATATACAAGAGCTTTTGTCGCGCATATCGATTTTCAATAATGGATAGATATTGTAACAAATACGTTTTACGTTCATTCGAAAACAAATTATGTGTACACATAATAAAAATTGTATGAATTAAAATTATGTGTATACACATAATAAAAATGCGGAATTATTTTTATGTCAGACATAATTTTAATTCATCCAATTTTCATTATGTCAAGACATAATTTTAATTCATCCAATTTTTATTATGTCTATATAGACATAATTTTAATTTGTCCAGTTTTTATTATGTCTAGACATAATTTTAATTCAACGAATTTTTATTATGTCATGACATAATTTTAGTTTTGCCGCTAGGGAATTTTTAAGTCGATTCTTATGAATCAAGCTTGAATTCGATGTCTAGGTATCCCAGGTTGCCGATAACGGGTTACAAATAGTGCGCTCCAAAGTTTTCGGTGTCCAGGTGTAATAATACGTTGAATTCGATGTCTAGGTGTCCCACGTTGCCGATGACGAGATCCACATAGTGCGCTCCGTAGTTTTTGGTGTCTACGTGTATTAATACCTCAAATTCAATATCTACGTGTCCTACATTCGGATTTAAAGTTATTAATACACCTAGTCACCAAAAATTACGAAGCGCACTATGTGGACCTCGTCATCGGCAACCTGGAACACGTAAACATCGAATTCGAGGTATTATTACACCTAGACACCAAAAACTACGGAGCGCGTTATCTGGACCTCGTCATCAGCAACCTGGGACACCTAGACATCAATTTCAAGGTATTAATACACGTAGACACCGAAAACTACGGAGCGCACTATGTGGATTCCGTCATCGGCAACCTGGGACACGTGGACATCGAATTCAAGGTATTAATACACGTAGACACCGAAAACTACAGAGCTCACTATCTAGACATCGTCATCGGCTACCTGGGACACCTAGACATCGCATTCAACGTATTATTACACTTGGACACCGAAAACTACGGAGCTCACTATCTAGACATCGTCATCGGCAACCTGGGACACCTAGACATCGCATTCAACGTACGATTACACCTGGACACCGAAAACTATGAAGCGCACTATCTGGATCCCGTCATCGGCAACCTGGGACACGTGGACATCGAATTCAAGGTATTAATACAAGTAGACACCGAAAACTACGGAGCGCACTATGTGGACCTCGTCATCGGCAACCTGGAACACGTAGACATCGAATTCAACGTATTATTACACCTGGACACCGAAAACTATGAAGCGCACTATCTGTACCTCATCATCGGCAACCTGGGATACCTAAACATCGAATTCAAGCTTGATTCATAAGAATCAATATGTATTATATATATACTTAATTTAGCTAAATAGAAATCTTCCTTTTGACCGATAAGTCTATCGACCTTTAATAATTTACCTACTAGATCGTTCGAAATACGCGCGCGATATCGAAACTGGCGATACCTGCGCCGCCAGTGTCGAAAAAGTGAAAGGGACATTTTCTCTGATCACGTGATATATATATATATATATATATATATATATATATATATATATATATGGCATGAGAGACGGTCGACGTGGAAGAAGAAGTAGTATCTTAAAAATAAATTTTCACATTTGGACTTTGCGTCGCAATATCTCCGCTCGTAGGGCACGTAGCGGAAAATTATATAGGTGTCATATACCGACTGTAGTCGAGATCGGGAGTTATCGATAGGTGGCATTATGTACGTGACCTGTAGGCGAGAGGGAGCAGCGTGCGTTAGCGTAGCGAGCGGGTGTATGCAGGGACACGAGACACGGTCTGTAGTCTGTAGTATCTGAGGGCACTGAGCGATACAATAAACATAGTATACCGAATACAAGGCATCTTTACTCGGCTACCCTAATACACCACAATTGGCGACGAGGTAAACGTGGAGACGATATCAACGAGGATAGTAAGAAAGGACATTCTCCGACGAGAATATTCTGACGAGTACGAGAAATCGAGAAGGCTCTAGAAAATGGCGATGGCTCAAGGCGGGACGGCTACCCCAATGGTCGGATTGGTCGGAGGCATTGAGGAATTCCAGCCAGGGAGAGATGCATCCTAGACACAATACATCGAACGATTAGAATTTTATTTCATCGCAAACGGAATAATCGACCAGGTTAAGAAACGAGCTATCCTTCTCAGTGCATGCGGCAAGGCAACATACGCTCTCATACGCTCAGTAGTTATGCCGAAAACACCGGAATCTGTCGCGGAATATGTTGCAGATTTACGTAAACTATCAGAACACTGTAATTTCGGGACCACGTTAGACAATATGCTGCGAGACCGGGTAGTCTGTGGCCTGTGGCATAGCGGATGAGGCAGTGCAACGACGGCTATTAGCGGAGACAGACTTAACATTCCAGAAAGCACTGGACATCGCAATTGCAGCCGAAACAGCCAAGAAAAACGCATTGGATTTAAGGTCACTGCCCACATCCGGAAATACGCACACGATTGGAAAGAACTATAAAAATAAGAACACTAAATATGAGAAACCGGTGAAATGGTCGGTAGCGAAACAATCTTGTTTTAGATGCGGTGAAACTCATGCGCCTAACGAATGCCGATTCGTAAACGTTGAATGTCGGTACTGTAAAAAGAAAGGTCATATCGAACGCGTTTGTTTCGCAAAAAAGAAAGCGATAACTAATAGTAGTCTAAATACAAAAAAGTCAAGTGAGGGTAATACACACGTAGTATCAGACGCTCCGTATGCGCTTACACAAAATGCGATTGAATATAGTTTAAATACGGTTAGAGAAACAGGTTACGAAAGAACATTTACATTAGAATTAAAGATAAACAAAAAATCACTTTTGTTTGAAGTAGATTCAGGGGCTACGTGTACGATTTTAAGCGAAGAAACTTTTAATAAGTTATGGCCGACTCATAAGCCGAAAATGTCGAAAGAAGATATTACATTGCGTACTTGGACATGTCAGCAATTAGAAATAAGAGGAATGTTTATAGCGCAAGTAGAATATAAGAAACGTATACACAAATTACCGTTAATTATTATAAAAAGAAAAGGAACTAATCTACTAGGTAGGAATTGGTTTAACGCGTTAGGAATATCACTGTCAGGAATACAGCAGATTCAAGCGAAACAAGACATATATGAAACGGTATTTGCAGAAGAGTTAGGTACTTATACTGGAGCGCCAGTCAGTATAGAAGTAGATCCAAAGGTAAAGCCTATATTTTTGAAAAGCAGACCCATACCATTTGCACTCCGTGAAAAAGTAGATGAAGAACTAAGTAGGTTAGAAGCAGCAGGTGTTCTCGAACCGATCGAATATTCAGAATGGGCCACACCCATCGTAGTCGTTGTAAAGAAAGACGGAAGCATACGTTTGTGTGGAGATTATCGGGCTACGATAAATAAAGCTATCAAGAAGAATGCATATCCATTACCTACAACAGAGGAATTATTGGCACAACACGCAGGAGCGAAGCGATTTACAAAATTGGATTTATCCAAAGCGTATTTACAATTACCCGTTGATGAAGCAACATCGAGATTACTTACAATAAACACTCCAAGAGGATTAAGGCGAGTTTTAAGAGTACCTTATGGAATCACATCAGCACCAGGCATTTTTCAAAAAGAAATGGATACGGTTCTGGCAGGACTGGAAGGAGTAGGGAAGTTTTTAGACGACGTAATCATATCAGCGAATTCAGAACAAGAATTAGGAAAGAGAGAAAAGGCAGTACTAGAAAGGCTATACAATGCAGGATTACGACTTAAGAAGAGTAAATGTATTCGAAACACAGACGCAGTGGAATATTTAGGGTTTAGAATAGACGCAGAAGGGATACATCCAGTTGCAGAAAAGGTCGAGGCAATTACGAAGGCCCGTGCTCCTTAAAATAAGGAAGAGCTCCAAGCTTTTCTAGGATTATTGAATTTTTATTCATGCTTTTTGCCACATAAAGCAACAGTACTTGAACCTTTACACAGGCTTTTGGACGCTCGGAAGAAATGGGTTTGGACTACGACACATGAGGAAGCATTCCGTACTGCAAAAAAATGCTAATATCAGTTACAGCATTAACACATTATGATCCGAGGAAACCGCTCATTTTAGCATGCGACACATCACCATATGGATTGGGAGCCGTACTGTCACACGCGGATTTAGATGGAAAGGAAAGACCTATAGCGTTCGCATCTAGAACGTTATCCAAGGCGGAAAGAAATTATTCGCAGTTACAAAAAGAAGCATTATCGATCATTTTTGGAGTAAAAAAGTTCCATCGATATGTGTATGGTCGGGAGGTAACAATTATAACGGATCATAAGCCTTTGTTGGGTTTGCTGAGTTCAGATAAAGCAACACCACAAGTCATATCACCACAGTTATTGAGGTGGAGTCTAATTTTAGCAGCTTATTCTTACAAACTAATATACAGGCAAGGTAAAAAACATGCGAATGCGGATGGTTTAAGCAGATTGCCGCTGGAAACGCCGGAATTTGATATTCCACCGCCAGGCGAGATTCAGATGTTGGAATCTATACAGGATATACCAATAAATATGAACGACATAGGGAAATGGACTCAAGCGGACCCAGTATTATCCAGAGTTCATTGTTGGCTATTGCATGGTTTTCCAGAAGATCGACAAGAAGAGCAATTTACACCATTTTTGTCACGTCAAACCGAATTATCAACACACAAAAAGTGTATATTATGGGGATCACGTGTTGTGATACCAGAGCGAGCCAGGAAATCTGTTCTACAAATGTTACACAATGCACATCCAGGAGTGGTTAGGATGAAGGCATTGGTTCGCAGTTATATTTGGTGGCCAGGAATGGACAAAGCCATCGAGATATACGTTGGCAAATGCGACCAATGTCAATTGACCAGAAATAATATGGCTCCAGTGAAAGGTACGACATGGTTATCCCCGGGAAGGCCATGGACGCGTCTACACATAGATTTCGCTGGACCGTTGCAAGGAGAAACATTTATGCTAGTCATAGATGCATACACTAAGTGGTTGGAAGTATTTCCAATGAAGAATTGCACTTCAATGGCAGTCATCACTAAACTAAGAAATCTATTTGCAACACATGGATTACCACAAACCATTGTGTCAGACAACGCAACGGTATTCACTTCAAGTGAGTATCGGGTTTTTTTACAAAAGAATGGAATAACAGCAATGTATAGCGCCCCATATCATCCATCTTCTAATGGACAAATCGAAAGGTACGTGCAAACGATGAAGGCAACCTTGAAGAAGATACCAAAAGAAGAGTGGGACGTAGGGCTAGCACGGTTTCTATTCACGCAACACATTACACCTAGCACAACGACAGGTGTCTCACCAGCAGAGTTACTCATGGGACGTCGATTACGTACAGCCTTAGATGGCTTACACCCTGATAATACAAAGGAGACACCACTAACCAAAACATCCAGGATCCGAGTATTTGAAGCACAGGATCCAGTGTTTGTAAGAAATTATCTTACATCAGATAAGTGGATAGCAGCATGGATAATAAAACCTACAGGACGACTAACATACGAAATTCGTACAGTAAATGGACAGACGTGGATCAGGCAGATTGGTCAAATTCGCCCCCGGAGGGAAACAGAGGAGAATAGTAGAAGAACAGAGGACGAAGGAAATTGGGAGGAGTTTCCAAATAGTACTAAACAAGCACAACCGGCAGAAGTTGCGGAAGCACAACCAGAAGACATTCCAGAACCCGAGAGAGAACCTGAAGCAGCTCCAGAACCTGAGAGGGAACCACGAAGATCGACTCGAATAAAAAGAGCACCACAACGATATGGAGACTATCAGACTCATAAATTAGAGGGGGAGGAGATGTCATATACCGACTGTAGTCGAGATCGGGAGTTATCGATAGGTGGCGTTATGTACGTGACCGGTAGGCGAGAGGGAGCAGCGTGCGTTAGCGTAGCGAGCGGGTGTATGCAGGGACACGAGACACGGTCTGTAGTCTGTAGTATCTGAGGGCACTGAGCGATACAATAAACATAGTATACCGAATACAAGGCATCTTTACTCGGCTACCCTAATACACCACAATAGGAGATACCCCCCTTATTTTGACCCCAACTATCGATCAAGCCTACTTAGAACTTGATCCGTTCACTCGTTATCGAGATCTCAACATCTCGGGTACTCGCAACCCGTCGCGTCGCGTAAAAGAGTCACGGTGCGGTCTCGCTCCGCGTGTACTTGGCGCGAGACACTACCGTGTCTTTGATTACTACGGAAGTAAAAAGTAAAACATTCGCGTAAACATAGTATATAATAACCAAGAAATTGATAGTGTGTGACAGTACTGACAATTGTGACCGTCGCCGCGTCGTGACAGTTACTACGTTTAAAAGAAGGAAAGTATATCCAAAATTGCACACGTATACGTATATGCTGGCTTGTAAAAGTTGTCGAACTATATATGTTTACGCGAGTGAGTACATCTGTAGTAACTTACAGTAATTCATATTAAGATACATCGTCGTCTCTCAATCAGAGAAACGTAACTTTCACTACTTTCAACGGTGGTTCTTGATTTCCGATCATAAGTTACTATGAAATCTCCCGTTTACGCGGAGGAATCATCGTATCGTAAGTTACTACAGAAGTAACGTTCGCGTAAATAGGTTAGGTTATAAAAATAACACGATGTTATGTATGCGGTTTGCCGTAAACACGGTCTTACATACAGGTCTGGAAACTTCAGTGGTGAGGGTAGGTCGCTTAGTGAAGTTGTGTTTAAGTCAACTAATAGCCACTAGAGTCGTTGCGATCGATGTTCTCGCGAAGGCGAGGGTCGCCGGAGACCGGGGGGATATCTGTCATATGAAATTTGGCGGAATGGTTTTGTGTCAACTTCGTAGTCTCGACATTATGAGTTCAAATCTCCGTGCCCTTAAGTTTGTACCCCCCGAGGAACCCACATGACATTTGGCCCTGTCAGCGAGACGTTTCGCTGTTATAACGCCCGCTACTAGCTTTCAGCTACATAGAACCCGGAGATATCTGTTTCCACGATTGTGTTTGAGATTAAAAAACTTTTTGAAATATGATGAAGGCTGCGTTCGGGGAGACGCTATTAGCGCTGACAGCGTCATTCTGTCTCTGTTACTTACTGAAAGTTAAACAAGGACAGAACACGCTCATAGCGCTAAAAGCGCGCTCCCCGAACCTAGCCGAAGTGGTAATGTCGAGACTACGAAGTTGACACAAAACCATTCCGCCAAATTTTATATGACAGATATCCCCCCGGCCTCCGGCGTCCCTCGCCGCCGCGCGAACATCGATCGCAACGACTCTAGTGGCTATTAGATGATTTAAACACAACTTCACTAAGCGACCTACCCCCACCACTAGAATTAGAGGTAGTCTCCAGCCCTGTATGTAAGACCGTGGCCGTAAATATATATATATATATATATATATATGCGCGCGCGCGCGCGCGTGTGTGTGTGTGTGTGTGTGTGTGTGATTTCAGCCTAGTGCTCTGAATGTCATCTAGTCATACATATCAAGAATTTTCGATGGACTTCTTCAGAAGATAGGATACGAAGAAAATACTAATGCATGATGACGATATCACAAAGATGCTAAGGCTAGATGCCACGAAATGTGCATGTACCGTCGGTCACGCGGAATGCAAGAGAAAATCCGCTGTTAAATTGAGAGAACATTCACGAATCCTGATACTCACAAGTAATTTCTTACAATCTTCTTATGATCCTGATTATCTCATAATTTGTATTTTTGTACGTGTATTTTATGCTTTGATAGAAGGAACGTGAAAAAAAGCAGGAAAAGGAAAGAGCACTAGCGGCGAAGCAGACAGAAAAGAACAAACAGAAGAGACTGATTCAAGCTTTTAATCTGGACGAAGACAAAGATGAAGCTGAGATGTCTTCTGACGATGACAATGCCGAAAAATCCCCGCAGTCAGAAAATGTGCAATTTTGTTTAAAGGATTCAGATTTAAGGACTGTAAATATTATAACCAGATAAATAACTTTGTTTTATCGTATAATTGATTCATTATAAAACAGCTGATTATATATATATATATATATATATATATATAATATTGTAGCTCATTGTATTTTTAAGGACTGTGATTTTAATTCATTCAGTTATGTGATAATATTTAATTCATTTACTTGATTATGTAACTCTACTAAATAGTAAAGTTTTCGTAAACATTTGGAGAGAAAATAAAAATACATGAATAGTTTAATGACTTTGTTTGAGATCGCGACTATTACAATCGCGTACGATTGCATATAAGCGCACGCACTCTTTGCGAGAAATAAGCGCATCAATACTTGTGCTTCTAATAAAATTATCTTCGTCAGGTTATAGCATGGATCGTTCGTACATTTCGAAAAGTTCGCTGATTGTTAACAACAACACAGCCCCGACTCACCGGCCGCGCAAATAAGTTCAAACGGCACGCTAGAACAAAGGAACGATCCATGTTATACACAAAGCACGCGAAAACAGATGACGACCCCGTCGGGTCGCCACGTGAAATTAGTGACATCAGCACGGTGACGTCGGCCTCCGACGGCCAATCACTCTCCAGAAATTCGGAGAAAATTGCCGGGAAGGGAGTTCGCCTCGGAGGCGATAAAAGAACCGCCGCTGCGCCGCGAGTTCAAGTTCGCTCGCAGATCACCCGCTTCGTATATCGATATCGATCACCGCTAGTTTTCCGCTTGTTACACCGCTTTGCACCGCTTCGCGCCTTGCAACCCGCGCTTGCATTTGCTGATAGCTTCAGTGCGTGCTGTCTCACACGGCTCTCTGTACATAAGTGTATATAGTTAAACATTAAAATAGACCTTGTTTTATTGTATTGTGTTTTGGGACTTGCTGTTTTTTTTTTGTGTGGTCGTCTTCTCCTCGCGCTCTCTCGCGCTACCGCGCGCTCTCGAACAGACTTGAATATAATAATTACAATATGAAGATACAAAATTATACTTTAATTCATTTCGATAACAATCAGAAACAGTATTAAAATATTAATCTATGATCAGATCATCTAACAGAAATATATTTACAAATATTAGATGTATCATCTCTTGTCATTTCTTAAAGATAGCTGTACAAAAATAAATATATACAATTATATCGATTATAATCACGTATTATTCATAGGTTTGATACAAGTTGGATCCATGTATGTAATATTTTCGGAAAAATGGTCCATCATAATAAATTTTTTCTCAGTCGATCTGTTCAAGCAGTCAAGAAATCCGAACCAATAAATAACTAGTCCAGACCCGAATCTGTTCCAGTTGTTTCCAGTTTCGTATCGTTTTATATTCTTCATGTGTTTTTAATACATTAATTATTACTTATTTGAAAATTAATAATTAGTGGATAAGGAATAATTAGTCATGTTGTCAGGCAAATTTTTTATTTTAAAAATTATTAATTGGTTTAATATAAATAATTTAATTATTGCAGTTAAACATGATTTAAAAAACATGTTAATATTATATATACATATGTATATATATACGATATATATGTGTATTTATATCCACTTAATATAGAGAATTGCAAGAATAACATTAAATATAATAAATACGTATTTAATCAATACATTTTAATAAATTTCAAAAATAGAAGACAATAGTTCTATATTATAACTATTATTACATTTAATGTTATAGCGATTCTCTATATAATACGAATATAAAAACACATATATGTATATTTGTAAAAAATAAGAGGTTTTATATATATAGATACATATATATAATTGTTCGAGCTATGCAGGGATAGGTAACGACCGAGAAAACGAGACGGATGTAAAGCCGAATGTATCTCTTGTGTTTATTGGAAGAATACGTTTAACATAAAATGAATGAACGAAACGATTCGATACAAAGTAATTTGCCTCCGCGTTCGCGATGATCGAGAGTAGAGAGATAACCAAACAGAACGGACAGACTATTGAGAAGAACATGGATCACAATAAATGGTAGATAGTAAACCCGACGACGCAGTCGGTAACGCTTGATGGCGCCCCGATATATCGATAGGGACATCGACTTTGAGTACGAGAATTTGCGATATCCCTAACACCCTCTCTCAAATTTGAGTGCGTGAGGCTGCGATGTCTTTCATCCCAAGTCCATTGGTACAGAACGAATGTTTGCTGCTCGGTAGTGCCTTGGTAAGAACGTCGGCGATCATGTCCTCCGTGGGTGTATAGACGAGGTTGATCCGGTGATCCGTCAGGGCCTGTCTAATAAAATGACATCTAATGTCAATGTGTTTTGACCTGGAATGGAAGACCGGGTTGACAGCCAGCTTCGCAGCGCCTTGGTTGTCGTTATGAAGTGTTACCTTCCCGAGTGATGGTAACCCAATCTCTGAAAGAAGTTTAGATAAATAAATGGCTTCCCTTGCAGCATCGCTAAGGGCGGTATACTCCGCTTCAGTGGATGAGAAAGCCACGGTTCTTTGCTTTCGCGACTCCCACGATATGGCAGCGTTGGCTAGTAGGAACACAGATCCAGTGTACGACCTGCGATCCAGGCCGCAGTTGCCCCAATCAGCATCCGTATATCCGATAAGGGCCTTTCCACATTTCGTGTAGTACAATCCGTGGTTGATGGTGCCTTTGAGGTATCTGAGTACCCTCTTGGCAGATGTCCAGTGGACTCGTTTAAAAGAGGTGCACCATTGGCTTAGTGCGCTTACTGCGTGAGCAATATCAGGGCGAGTTCCCTGTGCCAGGTACATCAGCGAACCTAGGAGTTCGCGATAGGGTAGTTTTGATTCGTCTACGTCCGTGTCTTCGACAGCACCATGCAGCTTGACACTAGCATCCAGAGGTGTCTTCACTGGCTTACAATCGGTCATGCCAAATTTGTCTAGAACGTCACGGATGTATCCAGCTTGAGATAGATGTATCCCGTCCTTGATCCGAGATATTTCAATCCCGAGACAATATTTTGGGTATCCAAGATCCTTGATTACGAAGACCTTCGCCAGTTCTTCTTTCAAGTGAATGATGCGGGTTTCATCGCGAGAAGCTATGATAATATCGTCTACGTAGACCAATACCAGCGTTCGTTTCTCCTTGTCGTAGTACACGCACGGGTCGGCATGGGTTGGAGTCAGTCCAAGTTTCTTGAGAGCTTCGTCCAGTCGTTTGTACCATCGACGGCCTGCCTGACGAAGGCCGTATATTGCCTTCTCGAGCTTGCATACCTTGTTACCCTTCTTGAGCGCATACAACATCTTTTTAGCCTTCTCGATCAGAACAGCGTTAGATTCGGTCGCAATGATCCTCTCAAGCATCTCCTGTAGCATCTCCGGCATCTCCATGTATACTAACATGTCCATTATGCCATTTAGATAGGCAGTAGTGATGTCAATTTGTGAGATCCGCATGCCTTGCTCTACGGACGCAGCCATGAGCACCCTCAACGAACTGAGTCTTGCAACCGGGGCGAATGTATCGTGGAAATCTACGCCAGGACGTTGTGAGAATCCCCTTGCAACTACGCGGGCCTTCCTTCGTTCCAGCTCTCCGTTCGCCTTGTATTTGTTCCTCAGCACGGTTCGGCAGCCTATCACCTTTTCGCCATTGGGTCTGTCAACGAGTGTCCAGGTGTCGTTGCTTACGAGAGACTTAATCTCGGCATACACAGCGTCTTGCCATTCATTACCGTCTGGACCTGAAACAGCCTGAGAAAGAGATATTTCAGAAGCGGCCATGGCAAACTGCGCGTCGAACCACTCCAGATCTTCGGCCATATTCTCTTCTTCGGGATTTTCCTCAACTGTCGCGGGCCGACTCTGTTGCAAAACCGGTCCTTTCATGTGGTACTGCTTAGCTGGTCGACCAGGTTTCCCGGTACGAATCTTCCGTGGACGTCCAGGACCTCGTACAAGCGGTTGATCTTCGTTGAAGTGGTCATCTTCATTTGCAGATGGTGGCGGATCGTCATCCTCGTCTTCATCTTCAGCCGTGATATCAGCATCTGCTGGATCTTCGGGTGCTCGACGATGGATCATTTCATCATTGTTTGCGATATCTATCCCTAGGTTTTGAAGTGAGTCATCACCTTCATTGAGAAGCTTCGTCCGACCATTTGTCGTTTCATTACTTATGAAGTCTTCGTAAGTGTTATTCGTGTCGAATCCATCCAGGAATTTCACATCCCTTGCGACAATGACTTTTCGGTCCTTCGCGATCCAGATGCGGTAACCCTTGGAAGTGTCAGCATAACCGACGAAAATGCCTTCGACGGTTCTGGGCTCGAATTTTCCCTTATTCGGATTCTTATTTAGAACGTGTACCTTACATCCGAATGATCTAAGATGACTTATGTCGGGCTTCTCGCCTTTCCATTGTTCGTAAGGAGTACATCCATCCAAACTCTTAGTGATGCAACGATTCCGTATGTAATTCGCAGTGTTGATAGCTTCTGCCCAAAATTGTGTCGGGAGTCCGGATTGTGCCAGCAGGCAACGAGCGGTTTCAATCAGCGTTCTGTTTTTCCGCTCGGCTACCCCGTTTTGCTCAGGAGTATGCGGAATGGTTAGGCGTCGTTGAATTCCGGAATCCTTCAATATACGATCCATGGCGGAGTTGCAAAACTCCTTTCCGTTGTCCGAATGAAAAGCCTTCACCTTGAGACCTGTCTGATTTTCGACGAAGTTCTTGAATTCGATGAATTTGCTTGTTGCTTCATCCTTACTCTTCAGAAAGTAGACTTGACACCATCTTGTATGATCGTCGATGAGCGTCATGAAGTAGCGCGCGCCTCCCGTTGAATTTACTCGCATTGGTCCGCAGAGATCAGAATAAATGATGTCGAGGCGGTGCTGTGATCTGTTAGCTCGAGATGAGAATGGAAAACTTGTTAGTTTCTGTGTGATGCATATTTCGCAGTTCGAAACTTTGGAGTTATCCTTCAGCTTGAATCCGGATGCTGCTTGAGTTTTCGACATTAGTAGTAAGTCTCTTAAGTTAAGATGGCCGAGGCGTTGATGCCAGATTTCGGTATCAGAGTATTTCTTCTGCGAGACTGTATTAGCTTGTTCGCCGGATCCTTTCAGAATATATAAGTCACCTTGACGTTCAGCGGTGAGCTTAATATTTCCTTTGATGTCCTTTACGGATGCTTGGTTTGAGCCGAATACGACTTGATAGCCTTTGTCCACAATCTTGGCTACAGATAATAGGTTGGTTCTCAGATCTGGAACATGCAGGGTATTTTCCAGTCGAATCCTTTTAGTTTTATTATTAACTCTCGTGAGAAGTTCTACGTTCCCTTTTGCATCCACCGTACTTGTTGCGTTGTTGGCTAACCTGATGTCGCTTTGTGTGGACATCGAGTTTGTCAGCATTCGAGCGTCTTTGCATAGATGAGACGTGCACCCGCTGTCGAGACACCATTGACTTGCGCCTACGCCCTTGGCGGGCTCGGATGACGAATACTGAGCGACTTCCGCGAAGAAACTTTCCGCTTCCGTATTGTTTGCTTTTTCGGCTTCTTGCGTCTTCCTTTTACGGCAGTCAGCATATTTGTGGCCGGTAATCTTACAGAAAGAGCATTTGTATTTAGGACGAAAAGGTGCTTTCGCGTTCTTATCGTTATGTGACGTCGATGCGTTATTCTTGCCGGATTTCGAATTCGGGTTGCGCCTGCCGTGAGCGAGCATCGCGCCTGATTCGTTGACGGTGACTTGATTTCGCGCTTCGTATTCCTCTACGATTTTTATTTTTAATTGCTCAGCGTTTGGCAGCGCGTCGCGAGATTCTATCGCGCATCTAAAGTTCTCGAAACTGCTAGGTAGGCTATAGAGAAGCATGATCGAGAGAAGATCTCCGTTGATCTGAACATCCATGGATTCTAGCTTATCGACGGCATCGAAAAATTGAGCGATGTGTGTCTTAACGTCCCCGCCTTCCGACATTTTTGTTTGAATAAGGCGTTTGAGTAACGTTGCTTTGCGCGCGGGACCTTTCGAGTCGTATATGGATTTTAATTTATCCCACACATCTTTGGACGTTTTACAACCACGTACCTGCTTCAACTCAGAGGGATTTATAGCTAGGATTAAGTCAGATTTTGCCTTGCGATCCTCGTTCTCCCACGCTGCGATGGCTGCTCGAGTTGCTGCGTCGTCGGCATCGCCACGAGATTTCGGGCATAGCCTCTCGCCACTCACGTAGCCCCAGTTATCGTTCTTAACGAGTAATGCTTCCACTTGTATCACCCAAGTATCATAATTGTCCTTGGTTAGCGTTTCTAATCGCGTAGAGTTAATTGTATTTGTCTGTGCCATCGTCGATTTATTCGCGGAACGCACTTTAACGACGATGATTTACTTATGACGCGTCACGGTCGATATATCGCGTTCACGACGTATCACGCCCGGAAAGAACAAAGAAACTCTCGCGTGGATTCAGCGAATTTAGATATGAAAAAGTATTTCTTCACTTTGTCGTTGCGGCTCTGGGCCCATAACCTGTTCGAGCTATGCAGGGATAGGTAACGACCGAGAAAACGAGACGGATGTAAAGCCGAATGTATCTCTTGTGTTTATTGGAAGAATACGTTTAACATAAAATGAATGAACGAAACGATTCGATACAAAGTAATTTGCCTCCGCGTTCGCGATGATCGAGAGTAGAGAGATAACCAAACAGAACGGACAGACTATTGAGAAGAACATGGATCACAATAAATGGTAGATAGTAAACCCGACGACGCAGTCGGTAACGCTTGATGGCGCCCCGATATATCGATAGGGACATCGACTTTGAGTACGAGAATTTGCGATATCCCTAACAATAATAAATTTAATAAAAATTTAATTCGTTGTTATTGTCAATTTGTGAATAATTAAAAAATGAAAAATTGAAAGGCCGTAGCCGGATAAGAAGGGTCAATGTGCCCCCGCACGGATCATGCTCATTTTTTTTGCTTTGATTGCTATCAGTGTCACTTACAATTTAGTCAAATATTAGCCCTTAATATTGAACCGTTTTGCTGTAAAAAATAAAAATAAAAATTTTGAAAATAATTTATATCTTTTAATTAGCTTAACCGTTTTGATAAAATGTTAATATGTTGTAGATATCATTGAGACACATTTGTGGAAAATTCGGGAAAGGTTTCTGATGATAGAAACATTAATAAAAAAAAATAAATTAATGTTCTTGATTTTTTTTAGTCTCGATATCTTTCTTGTACAATTACGAAAAATTTTTCTATAATCTTGGAGTAGTTTCCTATCGAACATAATTTTTTGGAAGCAATAAAATGGGTAGGCGATACTCTTAATAAATAAAGTATTCTTTTTTATTTTTTTTAAATATGATATGCTTTTGGTACGATCGCCATATATTTTATGTAGAATTTTGGGATAGTATTCTACAACAAGTAATTTTTTAAACTGATAAAATAGGTAGGCGGAAGTTTAAAAAAATAAAATTTTTTTTTTATTTTTTTAAATTATGATATGCTTTTTGTACCATTGCCATATTTTTTGTAGAATTTTGAGACGGTATTCTACAACAAGTAATTTTTTTGAACAAATAAAATGGGTGGAAGGTACTTTAAAAAAACAAAATATTTTTTTTTAAATTATCATAGCTTTTTGGTACCATCGCCATATTTTTATTTAGAATCTTGGAATGGAATTCTACAACAAGTAATTTTCCGAAATGGATTAAATAAATAGGTACAGGTACTAAAAAAATAATAAAATAAAGTAAAATGAAATAATTATGAAAGGATAAACTATAATCGTATTAAATCAAATGTTTATTAATGAAGTATCCATACACATTCGTTTACATAATCACTCTCATACTATTATTTACACTATTCATAGTTATATTCATAATATGGACTAATCTTCATCATTATCTTTATTGATAATAGGCGTGATGCCGTCTATTTTATATATATTTTAATATTTTATATATATATATATATTTAAGACAGACGGCATCACGCCTATTATCAATGAAGATAGTGATGAAGATTAGTTCATCCATATAACTATAAACAAGCAGAAAGGAAAGCACAGGGTGCAAGTAGAAACTTGCACACATTGCTTCCTCATAGTTCTTAAGTGTGCAAGTAGAAATCTGCACATTGTTTACTTATAATTCTTAAGCTTTTATTTTATTCGATGCATAATTATTAGTATTTATTTATTTGTTTTGGCTTCCTCATAGAGGAAGAATTTTCCGGTGAGTGCTATAGAGTGTGTATTTTTTTCGTTACCGATATTCTGGAAACCGATTTTTTAATTTTTCTAATTCTTACGGGTCTCTCTTTCTCTCTCTCTCTCTCTCTCTCTCTCTCTCTCTCTCTCTCTCTCTCTCTCTCTCTCTCTCTCTCTCTCTTTCTCTCTCTCTTTCCCTATCCCTCTCCCTCTCCTTCTCCCTCTCTCTCTCCCTCTTCTTCTCCCTCTCCCTCTCTCTCTCTCTTTCTCTCTCTCTCTCTCTCTCTCTCTCTCTCTCTCTCTTTCTCAATATTTGCGACAGTTAGAGCAACCACGGACATTTCTAAAAAAATTGAAAATTTTTTAAAATTTTTAACAGAAATCGGTAACCCCTTTATTATTAACAATTTTTATTAATTCTATTATATTCTTCAGTCTATTCTACCCCTATTTCATATATAATTCGTTAAGATTTGGTTGATCAGTTCTGTAGTTATAGAAATTTCTGTAAATTTGGTAATTTTATTGCCTAAAACAATATTTCGACGTTTTACAACATTTTGGCAGAAAAAACTAAAAAACCAATCTCTTCGTTGGTTTTTTCTACCCCTCTTTCATAAATAATTTTTTAAAATTTGGTTGATTAGAGCCAACTTTATACGCAATCAAAGATTCATATACAAATCAGACATTTCTAAAAAAACATTCAAAAATTTTTTTAAAAAAGAAGCTTTTTACCGATCATCGCCAAATTCAATACCAACCTTTCTTGAACGATACTCTATCGATTAAAAAAAAAACAGCCCGATATCTCAATATTTGCGGAAGTTAGAGCAACCACGAATATTAAATCTGCACATACACACATACAGACATTTTTTTTAAGGCAATATTTCAACGTTTTACAACGATCTGAACATATTGGCAGAAAAATCTCAAAAACCAATCTCTTCGTTGGTTTCTTCTGCCCCTATTTCATATACAATTCTTTTAAATTTAGTTGACTAAACCCAACTTTATACGCAATCAAGGGTTCATATACGAAATTCACGAAAACAAATCTTCCTCTATGAGGAAGCAATAATAGTATGAGAGTGATTATTTGAACGAATGTGTATGTGTACGTCATTATTTTGAGTGTATGTGTACGTGTATGTGTATGTGTACTTCATTAATAAACATTTGATTTAATACGATTATAGTTTATCCTTTCTCAATTATTTCAATTTAATTTATTTCATTATTTTTTTAGTACCTGCATCTATTTATATAATCGATTTCGGAAAATTGCTTGTAGGATTCCATTCCAAGGTTCTAAATGAAAATGACGATGGTACCAAAAAACTATAATAATTTTGAAAAATATATATTTTGTTTTTTAAAGTACTTTCTACCCATTTCATTAGTTCGAAAAAATTACTTGTTATAGAATACCGTCTCAAAAGTTTACAAAAAAATATGGCAATGGTACGAAGAGCATATCATAATTAAAAAAATATAAAGAACAATATTTTATTTTTTTTACTTCCGCCTACCTATTTTATTGGTTCGAAAAAATTACTTGTTGTAGAATACTATCTCAAAATTCTACATAAAATATATGGCGATCGTACCAAAAGCATATCATATTTAAAAAAAATAAATAAAAATATTTTATTTTTTAAAAGTACCGCCTACCCATTTTGTCGCTTCCAAAAAATTATGTCCGATAGGAAACTACTCCAAGATTCTAGAAAAATTTTTTCGTAATTGTACAAGAAAGATATCGGAACTAAAAAAAGTCAAGAACATTTATTTATTTTTTTTTTATCAATGTTTCTGTCATCAGAAACCTTTACCGAATTTTCCACAAATGTGTCTCAATGATATCTACAACATATTAAAATTTTATCAAAATCGGTTAAGCTGATCAAAAGATATGAATTATTTTTGAAATTTTTATTTTTATTTTTTACAGCAAAACGGTTCAATATTAAGAGCTAATATTTGACCAAATTGTAAGTGACACTGATAGCAATCAAAGCAAAAAAAATGAGCATGATCCGTGCAGGGGCACATTGACCCTTCTTATCCGGCTACGGCCTTTGTTGCCGATACTTGCTTATCACTACAAAATGCATGATATCAGTACAAAATTACCTTTTTCAAAAAAAGGTATAAAAAAGGCGCCAAGTACACGCGCAATGTATGTTGTAAATCTAAAAATCTTAAATGGTAGTAGCTTTATTTCTTCCTAACAAAATAATTCACAAAATTGCGTTATCTAACTCAACCCAAGTGATATGTATAGTGGCTTTATTTTTCCCTAACAAAATAAATCACAAAATTGCGTTACCTAATTCAACCTAAGTGATACGTATTTCAAAAAAAGATGTGAAATCTTTAAATTGCGCCAATTGCAAAGAGAATATACTTTGAAAAATATATACTTTGAAAAATAATTGTTGTGCAACTACTTTTAAAAAATAAAACAAAATTGTGTTACCTAACTCAACCCAAGTGGTAGAGTAGTTTTAATTCTCCTTGATAAAATTATAATATTACAAAGAATTATTTTAATCACAAAGAATTAAAGAAATAACATTATAAAATAAAAATATTTAATTAAAATAAAATAAATAAATTTTTTTATAAAAAACTTGGCGCTGCTTTTTTAAGGGTTAGAACCTTTGCACAAGACTTTCGTATGGCAACGTAGTGTAACGAAACGTGGGTCAACGTACAAAAAACGTATCGGTTACGGCGTTAAACGTCGTCTACAATGGCAGCAGGAGTATGCAGTAAGCAGTAAGCTATTCTATTGACCAATTACAGTCGATTATTCTTGAATTGTAAAAATCCCATTAGTCAAAAACTTACTGCTTACGTCTTGCTGTATACTCCTGCTGCCATTGTAGATGACGCTTTATACATCAATACGTTTCTTCTGCGTTGATCTACGTTACGTTACCATACGAAAGTTTTGTGCGGAGGCTCTAACCGATACGTTTCTTGTGCGTTAATCCACGTTACGTTACGCAACGCTCTATCATACGAGAGTCTTGTGCGGAGGCTCTTATCCAGACAAATTTGCATAGCGCATAAACGTAAGTGTAAACACATATGTGCAAAAGGAAATAGACAAATCCATCTGTTTATGCATATGCTTATGCACCTATGCAAGTTTGTCTGGGTTGACCCTAAAAAAGCAGCGCCAAGTTTTTTACAAGAAAAAGTTATTTATTTTATTTTAATTAAATATTTTTATTTTATAATGTTATCACTTTAATTCTTTGTGATTAAAATAATTTTTTGTAATATTATAATTTTATCAAGGAGAATTAAAACTACTACCACTTGGGTTGAGTTACGTAACACAATTTTGTTTTATTTTTTAAAAGTAGTTGCACAACAATTATTTTTCAAAGTATATATTTTTCAAAGTATATTCTCTTTGCAATTGGCGCAATTTAAAGATGTCACATCTTTTTTTGAAATACGTATCACTTAGGTTGAATTAGGTAACGCAATTTTGTGAATTATTTTGTTAGGGAGAAATAAAGCTATTATACATATCACTTGGGTTGAGTTAGATAACGCAATTTTGTGAATTATTTTGTTAGGAAGAAATAAAGCTACTACCATTTTAGATTTTTAGATTTACAACATACATTGCGCGTGTACTTGGCGCCTTTTTTATACCTTTTTTTGAAAAAGGTAATTTTGTACTGATAAATATAACATGGCGCAGTCGTAATAGTACTACGAGCCGCATAATAAGCGAAGTCGCAAAGAAAAGTCCGTACGAGTTCTCACTGGAAAATAAAGGTTATGGCTACTGCCGATACAGTTACTGAATTTTACTGCAAGCCACCGAAAAGTCTGGATCTAAAGGAAAATATAAGCGAAAACTGCCGTAAATTTAAACAGAGTTTCGATATTTTCCTAAAGGCGTCTGGTAATATCAGAAAACCGGATGAAATAAAAGTTGCCATACTACTAAATATTGTCGGTGAAGATGGCATTGAGCTGTACAATACGTTCAATCTACAAGAGGCAGAGAGGAACGATTTGGCAAAGGTATTACAATGCTTCGAAGAGTATTGTGTTCCCAAGAAGAACATCGTGTATGAAACTTTCAAGTTCTTCAGTAGAATGCAACAGGAAGGCGAAAAATTTGATAGCTTTCTGGCAGAAATAAAGAAGCTCAGTCAGACATGTGAATTTGGAACGATGGCTGACAGGATGGTCCGAGATAGAATTGTTCTGGGAATAAAAGACAAGGTACTACAGGAAAGGCTACTAAGGGTAGAAGATCTCAATCTACAAAAAGCAATCGACTACTGCAGAGCAGCTGAAGTATCCAAGGACCAAGCAAAAAATCTACAGGGAGACAAAGCAGAGATAGACAGTCTACGCAAGAAGGTACAGCAGAAATCCAATAAATTCAAAGGTAACAACGCAGCAATGAAATTTGACTGTAGGAGATGCGGAACGAACCATGGTCCACGAGAATGTCCAGCTTATGGGAAAAAATGCAAGAAGTGCGGTAAATTAAATCATTATGCGATTGGTTGTAAAGTTAAAAAAATAAAGGAGCTTACAGAGCAAACTAATGTAGTATCTGAGTCAAAAGAATGTTTATTTTGTATTGATCAAGTAGAAATTGGTAATATTAATTCTAGATGGTTTGAAATGATTCAAATAAATAACAGTATTGTTAAATTCAAGTTAGACACAGGAGCAGATGTAAATGTTTTACCGTTAAAAATATATAATAAAGTTAAAAAATCAAAAGTTAAATTAGAATCGGCTAGTATAATTTTAGAAAGTTTTGGTGGTAGTAAAATAAAACCGCTAGGAATAGCTGAACTGTCATGTACTATTAAAGATGTAACAGAAAAACAAAATTTTGTAATTGTTAAAGAAGATACAATGCCACTGTTAGGTCTACACACATGCCGAGAATTTAATTTAATTAAAAGAATACACATGCTGCAAAATCTAAATGTAAAAGATAAGTTTATATCAGAAAATAGTGATATTGTTGAAGGTAATGGAACTTTTAAAAAAACGTGTACTATTGAAATAGATAAAAAGTGTACACCAGTTGCTAATCCACCTAGAAGAATTCCTCATACAGTTCGTGATAAATTAAAACAAACTCTTGATAAGATGGTAGAAAACGGGATAATATCAAAAGTAGAAAATCCTAAGGGCTGGGTCAGCAACTTGGTAATTATTGAGAAAGCGGATGGTAAATTAAGAATATGTTTGGATCCGAGAGATTTAAATAAGGTAATTAAGAGGCCTAAAGATGTGTTAATACCCACAGCTAGCGAAATAAGAAAAAAGTTGTCTAACAAATGCTATTTCACTGTATTAGATTTAAAAAATGGGTTTTGGCATGTTAAATTAGATGATGAATCGAGTGAGCTGTGTACGTTTTCAACTCCTTTTGGATGTTACAAATTTAATAGATTAGCTTTTGGGTTGAGTATGGCACCTGAATATTTTCAAAAAGAAAATGCTAAAAATTTTGGTGATATAGAGGGTGTTACAATATATTTTGATGATTTGATAATTTTATCAGACACACAAGAAGGCCATGATAGAATACTTAAGAAAGTTATTGAGCGTGCCAGAAAATTAGGTGTTAAATTTAACAAAGATAAGGTACAATATAAAGCTAAGACAGTAAAATTTTTAGGCAATATTTTTAGTGCTGAAGGAATGGCAGTGGATCCAGATAGAGTACAGGCGATATTAGCTATAGAAAGCCCTACAAATGTAAATAAGTTACAAAGTATAATAGGCATGATTAATTTTTTGCGGAATTTCATTCCTAATCTATCGGAAAAAATAGCGCCACTTAGGGAGCTATTAAAGAAAACTGTCCAATTTCAATGGCTACCGGTACATGAGAATTGTCTTAACAATATAAAGCAGGAAATAGTAAATGCTCCTATATTGGCAAATTTTGATTCAAGTAAAGAGATCACGATACAAGCAGATGCTTCACAACATGGTTTAGGTTGCTGTTTGCTGCAAAATGGAAAACCAGTTAGTTTTGCGTCTAGAAGTCTTACCAGTAGTGAGCAAAATATGGCTCAAATTGAAAAAGAACTATTGAGTATTCTTTTTGCTACACAGAAATTTCATTACTATATTTATGGAAGAAAAATTAATGTTAATACGGATCATAAACCGTTAATTAGTATACTAAATAAAAAAATTTCAGAAATTCCTTCCACTCGTTTACAGAGAATGAGAATTAAACTGCTTAAATATCAAATAAAAATAGCATTTATTCCGGGCAAAGAAATGCATATTGCGGACTTATTATCTAGATCTTTCTTAAATCAAGCAAATACAGATGATTGGTTGCAAGAAGTAGTACATTCTATTGATACGGGTCTTAGTATTAGAGATGCTAAAAAACAGGAACTTCAAAGAGCCACTATGGCTGATTCAACGCTATCTAAACTTAAAGATTATCATTTTAATGGATGGCCTAAAATGAAAAAAGATGTAGATGATAGAGTTAAATTTTACTTTAATCTACAAGATCAAATCACAGTAGAAAATAATTTAGTATATCTTAATTTTAAATTAATAATTCCAGTTGAATTTCGAAAATACATTTTAAAAGTGTTGCATGAATCACACTTTGAGATAACTAAAACTAAAGCTAGAGCAAATCAAGTAATATTGGCCAGGTATGAGTAAAGATATAGAAGAAATGATTTCCAGGTGTACAATATGTGAAAAATATAGCAACTCAAATGTTAAAGAACCATTAATATCTCATGACATTCCGAAAAATCCCTTTGAAAAAATAGCAAGTGATATTTTTCAATTTGGAGGAGAAGACTATGGTAATCCAAGATTACTACTCTAAATGGCTAGAGATATTAAAACTAAAAAATAAAACAGGGACAGAAGTTATTAATAAACTAAAATCTGTATTCGCTACACATGGAATACCAAATATACTCATATGTGACAATCAACCATATAATTCAAATGAGTGTAAAGAATTTGCGAAGAAATGGTGTTTTGAGATAGTAACTAGTTCTCCAAACTATCCAAGAAGTAATGGACTGGCTGAACGTGCAGTACAAACAGCCAAGAAAATATTAGAGAAAAGCAAACAACAAAACATAGACTTAGAGATTGCCCTTCTAGAATATAAAAATATGCCAATAGCGGGATTAAATGTATCACCTGCGCAAATTATGTTCAACAGACGTGTTAAAACTAAAATACCAGTACACACCAAGCTACTACAACCAGCTATACCGCGAAATGTTCATAACAAACTGATTGAGAAACAAATTCAAGCAAAGAATTATCATGACCTACATGCAAAGAAGCGTTTACAGTTTCGAGAGAGAGAAAATGTATTAGTAAAGACAGGAAAAGTATGGGAGCCAGCTAAAATAATTTCTAAGCATAATACTCCCCGATCCTATATCATTATTAATAGTAAAGGTAACATGGTTAGAAGAAATTCGAACCACTTAAAGAAAACGAAAACCGAATTTAGAAGTAATAGATATGATGAGGACTTTGATGACCGTACCAAACGTAATGAGAATGATTAGCGTAATGATTTGAATGTACCAGATAATGCGAATACTGTGAATTAGGAGCAACCACAAATGAAAACTACTCGCAGCGGGAGAATGGTTAAACTTCCGGATAAGTTAAAAGATTATGTATTGTAATGTTGCGAGTGTCAAAATGTTTAGTTTTATTTGTTACTTGAAAAAGAGACATGATTCTATTTTAGTTCTGCGTATATAATTTCATTATAATTTACTAAAGGCTGAGTTGATATTAAGTTAATTTAATACTTTAATAAAGTTTAGTTTACTGCTAAAAAAAAGGGAGATGTATATCTATGGTTAGCGCATGCGCAGACATGTATGTTGAGTGTCGGAACATCAGCGGCGTTGCGTATCACACACTCAGAGAGAGTCTATGATCCAAGACTGTAACGTGTATCTTTTCATTAAATATATTCAGCATAACACCAGTGATTATTATTTATACAAATCTACGTATAAATATAACAATCTATATATATTTCTACATTTTTTATACCCTTAAATATCTCTTTAAAAATTCTATAAAAAACCTCCGGACTTGAATTTAATCCATGCGGTAATCTGTTAAAATGATAGCGTCCAAATGGAGTGTTAAACGTAGTAAATTCGCGTAAATCTTCCGAAAGTTCTACTTGCCAAAAGGCTTTATTTGCATCTAGCGTTGTGAAGTATTTTGCTCCTTTTAACTTAGCCGAAATTTCATTTAGTGTAGGTAATTGCAAGTGTTCTCTTTTAATACAGCTATTCAAGTATTGAGGATCTAAGCAGACTCGAATTGTTCCATCTGGCTTGCCTACAATTACTAAAGAGCTAACAAAATATCTGTCGGTTTTTCTATTTTACTTATTACTCTCATTTCCTCCATTTTATCTAATTCTACTTTTAATTTATTTATTAACTTAAATGGGACATGCCTACAGGGTTCTATTTTTCCAACAGAATCTTTTTTTAATTCTATTCTGTACTTAAAATCTTTAATTTTTCCTATGCCGTTAAACAAATCTTTATATGTTTCTAAGTACTTTTCCTTGATCTCACCTTTGATCACCTTGATCACATTAACAGCTTTTTCATATTCTTCTTGAGGCATTCTTTTTATCATTTTCAATTCGCGCATGCAGAAGTTAGTCCTAGAATGGGAACCGCTGATCCTTGAAAAACCTGAAACTCTAATTGCTTTATTAAATTACCTATTTTACAATTTAACTTAACCTTTCCTCGTGTTTCTATTTTCTCTCCTGTATAGCTTGACAATTTTACATTCGTATTTTCTATTTCTCTTATACCTAATTTATCACATACGTTAGACGGTATTACATTACACTGCGCGCCTGTGTCTATTTTAAACGCAATTTTCTTATCATTATAATCCGTAAGTTTTAAATGCTCAATCCAGTCTTTTCTTGCATCTATTACATCTACATTTATAGTTTCTACAAATAACTCAGTAAGTTTATCATCTTCTATTTTATCCTCTGTATTTACAGCTTTTATCCACTTTTTCTCTTTACACATTTTCTGAAAATAATTTATCTTACCGCAACCTTTACAATATTTTCCATATGCCGGACAGTTTTTATACCGGTGACTATATCCACAGCGTTGACAGCATTGTTGTCCTTGCTGGTTACTCGTTGCTGGATTTGCTGTTTCACGACCACGATGTTCCTTGTTTTGTTCCTTGTTTTGCTTGTAGTTCGCCGTTGTTTGTTTTTGCTTCTTGCTGAACTTCTTTCGAACCACCTGCACCGCTACCTCTGCAGTCGCCTCGAACTGTTTTATTTGCTGATTGGCCAGTTCCGCTGCCTTACAAATTTGTATTGTTTTTTGTAAGGTTAGGTCATTTTCTCTGAGTAGTCTGTCCTTCAGTCGTTTATCCAATATGCCAGCTACTACACGATCTCTTATCAAGCGTTCTTTTAAATCTCCAAAGTTGCAATCTGCACTCAGTCTCTTCAAATCGGTAATATATGCTTCAAAAGTCTCACCTTCGTGCTGATTTCGTGTGAAAAATACATGTGCATTCACACTCTCGTTTTTTTGTGGGACGAAATAGTCTTCGAATCTCTGCATTACGATATTAGAATTTGTTTTTTCTTCTTCCGTCAGTGTGAATGTGTTATATACATCGATACATGTGTCACCAATGCTATGCAGAAGTAATGCTACTTGTACATCGCTAGTCATGCGATCTGCTCCTGATGCCGTTCTGTAGATCAGAAATCTCTGCTTCCACCGTTTGAAGCCTTTAGCCGTTATATCGCTTAGATTTTCCGGGGGTTTCAATCCCAGCATTCCCGAACCTTTGTTTTGCGTCGCCATCTTGTCGTTCTTACACACACACTGATACTGTTCTTTTATTAAAGACGAAGACTTTTTCTTTATACTTTTCGTACCACTTGCTTAAAGTTCTTTCGCATGCCGCAGCGCCATCTTAATGAACAATGGTCAATTGCGTGGATAGATATAATACTTTATTGTGAGTCTCGTGTTACATGCTCACGTGTCCATGGCTAACGCTACTCTGTCGTCGTTGCTCCCCGATCGCTACCGTCACGCCACCACCCGTTCACTATCTCTAGTTCTATTAAGCCTCGTTTACACAGCCATAAACTGGAAACTTCAACCATAACAGGAGGGATGGAGAGAGTTGGAGGAAAGAATGAATAGGTTATTGGAGGATGAGGAGGGGAGAAGTATTATAATAGGTGGTGATTTTAATGTAAGGATAGGAGAGTTAGGAGGTTTGGACATAGAGGAGATGGAGTTGGAAAGGAAAAGTAAGGATAAGATAATCAGTAACGGAGAAAGGAATTTTGCAGAATGGGTAGAAGAGAAAGGATGGTATATATTAAATGGAACGACGGAAGGAGATTGGGAAGGCGAATACATCTATGTAGGAGCTAGAGGTAGTACGGTAATAGATTATGTGGTAGTAAGTGAAAATGCGCACGAGAAGATTGTAAAATTTAGAATAGATGAAAGAGTAGACTCAGATCATATGCCGTTAATTCTGGAAGTGGAAATAAAGGAAGGTAGTGAACAAGGGAAAGATGAGGAAGGAGAAGCAATAAAAGAAGAGGAAAAACTAGTTGTTCAGTGGGATAAGGATGGTATACAGAAGTATAAAGAGACGACGGAAGAGTTAGGCAAAGAAGAAGGACAAGTATGCAGTTCGGTGGAGGAGAAATGAGAAAGGATTAAGCAAATTGTACATGGAGCAATGGTTAAAAAAAGGGTGAAATAAAAAAAAGAAACTAGGACATAAGGACTGGTGGGACAGGAGCTGTACTAGAAAAAAGAGGGAGGTGCATAGGATATACAGGAGGTGGAAAAACGGCAAAATAGGCAGGGACAGATACATAGAAGAGAAAGGAAAGCTGAGGGATCTGCAATTAAAGAAACAAGAGGAGAAGAGACGGAAAAAAGAAGAGGAGCTAAGGAAATTAAGGAAGGAAGCAGAAGTTTGGAAATTCATAAATAAGAAAAGGAACAAAAAGGTATGGATGGAAAGTAATATAGACAAGAATGAATGGAGAGGGCACTTCATGGAGTTACTAGGAGGGATGTGAGTGGACAAGGAGGAGGAGAGCGGGGAGAACACAAGGCAACAAGAAGAAAAGGAGGAAGAGGACAAAATTACAGAAATGGAGATCTGGCGTTGAAAAAATTGAAGCTTAAAAAGGCTGCGGGAGTAGACGGGATCCCAATGGAGGCGTGGAAATATGCGAGTGGGATTTTATGAAATAGGCTGGTAAATTTGATGAGACAAATATGGAGAGAAGGAAGGATACCCTCGGATTGGAAGAAAAGTATAATAGTGCCTTTATACAAGAGAGGAGATCAAGAGAGGACGGGTAATTATAGAGTATCTCGCTATTATGTACGGCGTACAAGATTTATGCGGAGGTACTAAGGAACAGGCTAGAGATGGAGGCTGAAGAGAAGGGGATGGTTCCAGAAAGTCAGGCGGGTTTTAGAAAAGGAAGGTCAACGACAGATAACATATTCGTGCTGAACCATTTGACTCAAATGGTAAAAGGAAAAGGAGGTAAAGTGGAAAAGGTGTACGCGTTGTTTGCAGATCTCAAGGCTGCATTTGATAATGTGGATAGGGAAATTTTGTGAAGGATTCTACGAGGAAAGGGAATAAAAGAACAACTGATAAGAAGATTGGAAATGATTTACGAGGAAACGGAAGTTGTGGTGAGGACCAGTCATGGATATACGGAGGAGTTCCAGACATCAAAAGGAATAAGGCAGGGATGCGTAATGAGTCCACTTCTGTTCAATCTGTATATAACGGATTTAGCTGAGGTAATAGGAGGAATAGAGGTAGATAAGATTAAGGTTTGGAATTTAGAGTATGCGGATGATATTGTGATGGTAGCGAGAAATAGGGATGCATTGATAGATATGATGAGCACACTGAAAAGATTCCTAAAGGAAAGAAAATTAGAGCTATGTACAGATAAGACAAAGATTGTAGTGTTATTTAATAGGAAAAAAAAAGAAGGCAAGGAGGTATGGAAATAAGGTGAAAAATATATAGAAGAGGTACAGACTTTTAAATATTTAGGTTTTACGTTTAACAAGAATGGTAACTATAAGGACCACATTAGAGAATTGATAAAAAAAGGTATGATTGTGGTTAGAAAAGTCTGGGGACTAGGAGAAAAAATATGTAAAGGAGATTTCTTTTAAGGAAGTGGATGAGATGTTTAAATATTTGATGCAGAGCGTTATGGCGTATGGGGTAGAAATTTGGGATGGGAAGAGAAGGTAGAGTTGGAAAAAATAATGATGGACTATATTCGTTAGATATTTGCTATAGATTTCTGTACACCAAGGTATGTGATATCAAGGGAACTAGGTATGGTTAAATTAAAGGTGGGATGGGGCATAAGGGCAATGAGATATGAAGAAAGAATTTTAAAAAGTATGGGAGGAGATATTGTAAGGCACTGTTGGTTGGAAGGAAAAGAAAGCTTATGGGTGGAAGGATAGGTATAGTATTGAGAGAGAAAGATATTACAACAGGAATGGATGGGGAATAGGTATACTGGAGAAACTGAGAAAAGAGGGGGCGAATTTAGAAAATGGAATAATAAGTAGGGAAAGGGATAACCAGAGACAATGGAAAGTGAATAAAATCCTAGAGGCAAGGTATAATAAAAGATATAGAGTGTTTGGAGCTCGCCCCTGTATATAGTTGTACATATTAATTGTTAGTTCGTCCGCGGTAGCATTAGCGATAATTCGCGTTACATTATATTGTTGTATTCGTGATTCGACGGTAAAGTCGAGCCGTCGATAAATAGATCACCCGTTAGGGCTCGCGCAGAACGTTGGCGGATCGCGATCTAAGTCAATATTCGTGCGACTCACCCGGCTCGTGCTGCCCGCCCGCGGGTGGCATCCCCAATTGTTGGAGCAATACTCGCTCGCGCCGGTTTTCAACAGGAGCGCGACGCGAGCCTACACTCTCACTCCGGAAGTCGTCGTGCTAACACTTTGGAAGTGATCGACTCGCTACTGGAACCGATTCACCGAGCATTGCGCGCCGTGTCTCGCTCTGAGTGCTATATTGCATGTGCTTTGCTTGCCTGCCTCTTCGGTGTGCCTCTTGCTTGCTGCCTGCGTCTACCTTGACTGCCGGACATTTCCCGCTATCACCGAGAGTTTGCCTGCCCAGGGAGACGGACGACTCGAGCACCCCGACGAGAGGGCCCGGGCAACGAAACGGTGAGTCGCCTTGCTATCATACTATTCGCTTTTCGTACTTTCTCTTTTTAAATTCCTTCTCCCTCTCCTTCCATAATTTCCGCAACATTTTACCCTTATCTAAATCTAATTCATCACTCCACAGCCTTTTCCACTTCTCCGCCTCGTCATTACCTAAATCCTTAAACCATACACTCGCTCTCTGACATTCCTCTACATAACGTTCCATACAGTCATTGCCATCACTCGTATAATCGCTTCGCGGGGACCGCAACATCCTCGCTGGTCCTTCGAGTCTCGTTTAATCGCAAATCCGGGGAACGCTCTACCGCCCTCCGAGCATAGAGTGTTAGATAAGTTAGATGGAGGTCTGGAATATTTGAAGAAGAATCCACTCTTAAAAAAGGCGTGTTAAGCCGATAGTCGAATTTATTGTTGCCTTTTTACCGCGATGCCGATTGGTTCTCATGCTGCGCTTACTTCATTTGCAGCTGTCATTGTATATTTTGACAGTTGTGTGCATCAAGGGTTAATAGTGTAATATAGTAATAGCATAATGTTAAAGCTAAATAGCGCGCGCGAAGCGCGCGTCTGTAGTGTCTAGTAGTTTAAAAAGGGTAAGGATAGGTGATGACGTGAGAGTTTTAATAAAACTGAGATGCGGCAATTTGGAAGAAGCAAACAAATATTGGTTAGAAGAAGATTTGAAAAAATGTATTTTGTGCGGTGATGGCAATGACTGTATGGAACGTTATGTAGAGGAATGGGTAAATATGCGGAATTTGGGCTTCCTCACCGATTTCGTTCAACTTAGGCTTAAACGACGCATTTTTGTAAGAAACGAAAGAATCTGGCAGAAAAAAGCGTCGCTCTGCCCCGCTATGCGAGATATTAATCGTTAAAGTTGACAGGAATCAGGTTATAATTCCTGTCATACCGACGAGCTGTAGCGACTCGAATAACATGCCCTGTGGCCATATGCGCATGCTCACTGGCCGCACGCGCATGCAAAAGTGCGCGAATTTGAAACGTATGTATATACTTATATAATGCATATCACTTATTGTTAGCTTTCAATGATGAATATATCTTACATAATATATCAAAGCACATGCATGGAGAGGTGCAGTTTAATGATTTTCATTAAAGCAGGGCACACACACGTGTGTATGTCCTGCTTTATAAAAGTTGTGATTTTTGTTTAAAGCAGGGCGCACACACACACACACACGTGTGTGTATATGTCCTGCTTTATAGAAGTTGTGATTTTCGTTAAAACAGGGCATACACACGTGTGTATACCCTGCTTTATAGAAGTTGTGATTTTCGTTTAAAGCAGGGCACACACACACACACACACACATGTGTGTATGTCCTGCTTTATAGAAGTTGTGATTTTCGTTAAAGCAGGGCACACACACACACACGTGTGTATGTTCTGCTTTATAGTTGTGATTTTCGTTAAAGCAGGGCACACACACGTGTGTATACTCTGCTTTATAAAAGTTGTGATTTTCGTTTAAAGAAGGGCACACACACACACACAATGTGTGTATGTCCTGCTTTATAAAAGTTGTGATTTTCGTTAAAGCAGGGCACACACACGTGTGTATACCCTGCTTTATAGAAGTTGTGATTTTCGTTAAAGCAGAGCACACACACACACACACGTGTGTATGTGCTGCTTTATAGTTATTTTCGTTAAAGCAGGGCACACACACGTGTGTATACTTTGCTTTATAAAAGTTGTGATTTTCGTTAAAGCAGGGCACACACACGTGTGTATACCCTGCTTTATAGAAGTTGTGATTTTCGTTAAAGCGGGGCACACACACGTGTGTATGTCCTGCTTTATAGAAGTTGTGATTTTCGTTAAAGCAGCGCACACACACGTGTGTATATGTCTTGCTTTATAGAAGTTGTGATTTTTGTTAAAGCAGGACATACACACGTGTGTGTGTTTGTGCCCTGCTTTAAACGAAAATCACAACTTCTATAAAGCAGGGTATACACACGTGTGTGTGCCCTGCTTTAACGAAAATCACAACTTCTATAAAGCAGGACATACACACGTGTGTGTAGAGAGAGAGAGAGAGAGAGAGAGAGATTCTACATTAAAAAAAATTGAGCCCGATATCTCAAGAATTGCGGAAGTTAGTTTTTTATATGGGAGGGGGTGAAAAAGCCTAATGTGTACCGCTTCCCTAAGTCGGGAGGACTTACGTACACTAGATTAGTTCTTGAGTTACAAACATTTGAAATTTCGGGGAATCCGTACATACATGGAAGCCTTATAAAACTGGGTCTAATCAACCAAATCTTATTAAAGAATTATATATGAAATAGGGGTAAAAAAGACCAAAAAAGATAATAGAATTAGAAATAACCTGATATCTCAAAATTTGCGGCAGTTATAGCTATCACAGACATTTTTAAAAAAATAATAGATCTTTGCTCGCCTATGAAGCTAGGTCTAATCAATCAAATCTTAAAGAATTATATATTAAATAAGGGTAAAAAACGACCGAAAAAGATAATAGAATAAAAAATATCCCGATATCTCAAAATCTGCGGAAGTTATAGCTATATACATTATCATCATTTCTAAAAAAATTCAAATTTTTATAAAAAATGAACCACTTTACCGATCTTCGCCAAATTCAATATCAACCTTCCTTTAATGATACTCTACATAAAAAAAAATTGAGACCGATATCTCCACGGAAGTTAGAGCATTCACACCCATTTATAAGGTGCGCGCGCGCATACGTAAAAAACATTTTTTAAAAAGTGTATTTTTCGACGATTTAGAACATTTTAAACACATTGGTAGTGATAACTACAGAAAATTTTTTTCATGAAAACAAAAAGTTTTCTCTATGAGGAAGCAATATGCTTAATACAAATAGAACTTTGAAATAATTTTGCCCAAAATACAACAGTATTAAGTTATTATATTTATGTACAATTTTATAATATATATTTATCTTAAATGTGAAGTTGTTGTAAACTTGTTTACATTAAACTTTTTTTATTTTATAATATAGGTATGTATATCTACATATGCTCCCGAGAGAGGGAGAGATGTTTAGCTATCAGAAATAAAAACATTTTGTATGTAAAGCCCTTTGCACAATAGGCGATAGCGATAGTGAGAGCGACAGCGACAAAGTTGCCGACAAAGCCTATTGTGCAACGGGCTTAACATTACCAGATGATTACAACCTTGTATTATTTTAATACATTACATCGCAATATTGCTGTAATGTTTTGTTGCAATCTTTCAATGAAATTATTCTGCAATGTGTCTGCAATCTTTTTGTGCTGTATCTGTATAGGATTGAACAACACACACTGTAGTGACATAAATATAAAAAATAATTTATTTACATCAATTAACTTGATGTAGCTTTAAACAATATATCTTATGTATTGTTAAAAGTTCTTTATTATACAAAACGTGCATGTACGAGAAATGTCCTGACGATTGAATGATTTTAGGACAAGAGTGCCGTCACTGAATCCCATGGAATTACCGCCGACGACTTCGACACAGGGTAAAACGTACATTTATAGGACCAGAGTCCCACGGAGAGATCTTATAGAGCCGACGATGTCGACGTCTTCGCCGTCGCGAGAGAACAACGTTGGGCGCGCGATAACAAGAAGAAGGGGTGCTGTTAAACATAACAAAGTGCACATCGTGCGGGGCCACAAACTTGTGGCCAAGTTTTTTCGGCAACCGACATTCTGCGCGTTTTGTAAAGACTTTTTATGGTAATACTTTAGATATATCTTGCGTTCTCTCTTTTCATTAATATTTCGACTTTTATCCCATAGTTTTAGAATTTCTACAATTTTAATCAGATATGTATTTTTTATCGACAAGTAAACGTTCTTTAATTATTTATTTTTTATTCTAGGGGCTTTGGAAAACAGGGATATCAGTGCCAAGGTAAAACATTTAGTTTTTACATTTTTGCTCTTTATATTTATTACTCTTTTACATGTTACCGCAAAGTTTACTAATTTAACAAGATTTGTAAGAGGTTCTTTTTCCGTTATAGCATGTCAAACGGCAGTGCACAAGAAATGCCACGACAAATTGTTAACTAAATGCCCCGAGAGTGGAAGAGAATCAGAAAATACAATAGTAAGTATCGGTGTTTACGATTAGAAGTTAAAAGTAAATTAAGCTTATAATAAAAATTAAACTTATAAATTTTTATTAATATTATTTTAATTTACACTCTATAAGTGCACCATATGAATATTTAAATGATGTAACTATTACTAGGCAATTCGATATGATAACGGCGATTTTGCCCATTCGTTTTGTTATCTAAATTATTAAATATTTACTTCGTTACAGTATTTGAGAGAACGTTTCAAGATAGACGTTCCCCACAGATTTCGCACTTACACGTTCATGTCACCGACCTTTTGTGATCATTGTGGCTCGATGCTGTACGGATTGTTCCGACAAGGTTTAAGATGCGACGGTAAGAATGTCGTTCGGAACAAATTTTAACAACTTAAATGGCACAATTAAAAAAGACTTTTATGCAACTTGATAGCTTTAAGTTATTCTATTTGTGTACCGGTCACAACTGATTCAACATGTGATATACGCGAGCATAACGTTTAATTAGAATTTAACATACATACGTAAAAGTAATAAAATTGCATGACATATACATTATTATACACTTTGCTTACGCATACTCTCTCTCTATTTGCTTTATCCTTGCACACGTATGTATTCCGCGCATTTTACGTTTTTTTTTACATAAATCTCACAGTATCTTTAAATCTTATAGTAAGCTTTAAATACCACTTACATCTTGAACTGCAAGCAAGGACTATTATTAATTTGTTCTACTGAACATGTATTCGCATTACTAATTATATCTTGAACTGCAAGCAAGAACTATTTTATTAATTGTTCTACTGAATATAATATATCAATCAGATATATTGAAGTTGTAAATAACATAATATGATCTAATTGAAGTAAGAAGCGAAATATATATCCATAAATTATTGTTTAGTTATCATTTCCTTACTTATTGACATCATGATATTTATTAGAATTATATACAACAGTATTAATTAGAAACAAACAGAAGATGAGCGACGATTCTCCTTCTCAGATTCTTTTTTACTACACAAATTGTATTACTAAAAAGTAATTAACATACATCGGAAAAATCTTTATTACGCGATAGTGCCTGTCACATGTGTATATAGATACGATAGATTTTTCAGAAAAATAATGACAAGCATTATTTTTCTGAAAAAATATTTTCTGAAAAAATTATTTAAATAATATGTTAGAAACGTGATGTGTGCAAGTTGATAAAAGTTAAGAAACAAAGAAAATTATTTGTGAATTGTTTAATATATTATATTTTATTTATTTTATAATAAATATTTATATTCATATATACAGGGTGAGGCAATAACTATTACCATCTTAAATATATTCGAATCTATAAGGCCCAGAGAAAAATTAGTGTAACGAAAATTGTACGGTATACGAAGAGGGCTATCATACAGCGATAATAATTTTTGTCTAGGTGGAGGCGCTTTTCGGAGATATCAAGGTCATCTTTATTCTTTTTAAAATGATTTGATACATTTTTTCTCCATAATATGATAGAGGAGCTGAAAACAAGTTTAGAACTCATGACACAAGATCATTGAACAAGGTTTAAAGTAAAGAAAAAACGATTAAAAAATACATTTTTGTGTTGAATAAAATTTATGTTTAAAGGAGATGTTCGAAGTGATGACCATCATTATCGATGCAACTCTGGATTCTTTCGATCACTAATTGGCTTGCTCTTTTAATAATGTTGGGAGTTATTGATGCACAGGCTGTAATAATCCGTTGTTGCATGTCTTGAGGTGTAGTTGGTTCTTCTTTGTAGACCATGTCTTTTAGGGTTCCCCATAAAAGGAAATCCAGTGGTGTTAAGTCTGGCTAACGAGCTGGCCATTTTTTATTTGTTACGAGAAATAAACTCAATGAAATATTTACCAATCGCTGGATTGGACGTGGGAGTCGTGTAGTGTGGACAGCTCGTTCGCCAGACTTGGCATCACTGAATTTCTTTTTATAGGGAACCCTAAAGGACATGGTCTACAAAAAAGAACCAACTATATCTCAAGACATGCAACACACACACAACGGATTATTACACACAGCCTGTACATCAATAACTCCCAACGTTATTAAAAGAGCAAGCTAATCAGTGATCAAAAGAATCCAGTGTTGCATCGATAATAATGGCCATCACTTTAAACATCGTCTTTAAACGTTTTCATTCAATACAAAAATGTATTTTTTAATCGTTTTTTCTTTACCTTAAATCTTGTTCAATGATCTCGTGTCATGAGTTCTAAACATGTTTTCAGTTCCACTATCATATTATAAAAAAAATGTACCAAATCAATTTTAAAAAATGAAGATGACCTTGATATCTCCGAAGCGCCTCCACCTGGACAGAAATTATTATTGCTATATGATAGCCCCCTTCGTACTGTACAATTTTGGTTACACTAATTTTGCTTTGAGCCTTATAGATTCAAATATATTTAAGGTGGTAATAGTTATTGCCTCACCCTGTATACATATTATATAATTCATCTACATAATCAATTGCATATATATATGATAAAAAAGTAAATAAGAATAATATGCAATAAAAATAGTTGCATTTAAAAAAAATGCAGTTATGTATTTTCTTTCTACATCAATCGAGATTTAGCTCATCACTGTGTGCTAATAGAAAGAAAGATTATCGAAAAAAGAGAAAAAGAGGAAAAATAGAAAAAGAAAGCAAGAAAGAGAACAGGAAGGTAGACGGGGAGGGAGGAATAAGGGAGACGGGAGAGAGAGAATTATGTAGAAATAGTCCAAGAGCCGGCTGCACAAAACCCTCCCTCATCGAACATCCGGCTAAATTTTATTCGAATAAATAGCTTTTTTAGTGGTTAACCCTGTGCCGGGTTTTATATGGCCTGAAACTTGACCAAAGTGTTAAAAAAAGGGCCACTTCTGGTATCATTTTTTTAGATGAAACCCCCTTAAAGAACATCCGGCTGAAACTTGTGTCAATCGATTCAGGATGTCAAGCACTTTAATAAAAAAATATGCTGCCACCCCACCCCCCACCTTAACAGGAACCATGGCAGCAACCCTTAAACGTGACATATTTTCGTACCGTACCTTCCTCACAGAACATCCGATTTTTTTTTTGGAAATGTAGCTCGAACATTCCTGAACATAAAAAAACAATGCTGCCATCGCTGGCCTTGACCAAAAATTTTTGTGCCACCCGTAAGTCGCGCGACTTTTAGCTGCCAATTTGTAACGGGTCAATACTTTCTTCACAGAACATACGAATTTTTTTTTTGGAAATGTAGCTCGAACATTACTGAACATAAAAAAACAATGCTGCCATCGCTGGCCTTGACCAAAAATTTTTGTGCCACCCGTAAGTCGCGCGACTTTTGGCTGCCAATTCGTAACGGGTTAACACTTCCCTCACCGAACATACGGGTAATCTCTTGCCATGTATTTAAATAAAAAATTAGACAATCTTTGACGAGAACGATCTTAAGAACCGACTATGAATACTGTCCATACTAGCGCTAAAATTCCCATCGAATATTTTGTGGAAAATAGTTTGTGATAAACAAGCTGCGCGTACATTGGTAGAGGTATGGAATGAAACAAGGTAAGTTCATATAACATTCACGTATTTTTATTTCTTTATTCTTATTTTTTTATTTAAAATCTTAAAAGTAGGATATAAAACAAATATAAATGGAATAAATTACTTTTACTTCGCCAGTTAAACGATAAACAACAATGGAAATATTAATCATAATTAAGCATAATGA
This sequence comes from Temnothorax ravouxi, assembly GCA_030770255.1. Lineage (NCBI taxonomy): Eukaryota > Metazoa > Arthropoda > Insecta > Hymenoptera > Formicidae > Temnothorax > Temnothorax ravouxi. The sequence goes on from JASTWP010000393.1 coordinate 95,485, forward strand.
TAGTGACGACGAGGACTATACTGTCGATAGTTCCAACAGCGATAGCGATTAAAAAAATTCTCGTGATTTATATTTATGTTTTATATCTTACTTTTAGGATTTTAAATAAAAAAAATAAGAATAAAGAATAAAGAAATAAAAATACGTGAATGTTATATGAACTTACCTTGTTTCATTCCATACCTCTACCAATGTACGCGCAGCTTGTTTATCACAAACTATTATTTCCACAAAATATTCGATGGGAATTTTAGCGCTAGTATGGACGGTATTCATAGTCGGTTCTTAAGGTAGTTCGATGATGAAACGCCGAAGTCAAAACAATGTTTATGATTTTTTTATTTTTATAATTATAAAAAAATAGAAAAAAGCTTCGTAACTACGTAAAAAGATTATTTTGTAAATAATTTTTACGTTGTAGAATAATATTTTGCCTGAAATAGATTAAATAAAGTGTGTGTTAACGCGTCGCTTGACTAGTTTTCAACTTTAATTATTAATTAAAAAAAAACTGTACGGTGGATCGTGTTCACCTTCAATTATAAGCTTCCTCACAGTGTCCTCTTTCCATCGATATATATTGTTTAGACATTTTTGGCAAAAGATTTTTCGCAAACCCGTGTTATTCATAGAAAACTAACCTCTTTTCCTCTTAGACCAATGTTAAAATCATTAAAATCACCTAATTTTAAAATTAAATATCTTGAGAACGGGACGGTGAATTATCTTTTTTCTGGGCTTAATCGATTCAGGAGAGTTCCTTTTTTCGGTATAAAAAATAAAACCTATCACTTTTGGCAAAAGTCGTTCATCATTGTTATATGGGATGGCCGGGGTAACTCACATTAACAACACTATACGTAATTGAATACTCGTTCTTTATTCGCGTGTTTACTGCTCACGGTCTCGTGTGTTAATGCCGCCTTTCGTTACTCTCGCAACGCCATCTCACGCTTACTAGCTCACATACCTTTTAGGGCTTATACATATGTAACATCCTCCCTTTTCTCAGAATAAACGTTTACCTTATAATATATATTACGGTTGTGCCTTAACGTAAAGTCTTTGGTAATAAGTAATACAATTGCCAATTGCTTGAAACCTACTTCATTATATAATCCTTTAAGTGATTCGGTAACTTTCTGTCTCGTACAGGCCTACCTTGCGCTACACTAAGATCAGCACTTGGTTCTGACTTCGTTGCAACAACAGAATCCTCCCGCGACTCCGATTCGGTTTTCACTTTGACATTTTGCTCCGATATTATTTCAACATCATCGTCAAATTCGCTAGGCCCTGCACGGTTAAACTTCTTGACATGTGCTACATTTCGTTTAAACCTCTTTCCATCCGCATTTTTAATCGTTACATTATCACCGGCTCTATCAACTACCTCGTACTTAACGCTTTCATACTCCGGACTTAATTTATCTCGCTTTATCGCTTTTAATAGAACAGTATCACCTAATTTTAAATCACTTTCTTTGGCATTGTTTCGCAAATCGTATCGCTCTTTACTTTTAAGCTTTTTCCACGCATCCCTATCTCTAATAGCTTCATCTAGATTATTTCTGATCCCTCGCAATTCTGACATTTTAGTTTTTATCTTTCGACCGAACATTAGTTCCGCTGGCGAAACTCCTGTCGATGCTTGTGGAGATGAGCGATACATAAGTAGATAGTCTAATATCTCTTGTTTCCAGTCTTTTTGTTCGAGCTGTGCAATCTTTATGCGTTTAAGAAGACTGCGATTTTGTCTTTCGACTTCCCCATTCGCTTGGGGCCAGTACGGCGCTACATGAATAAGTTTAATACCGCACCTAGACATGTATTCCTGCATTTCTTCACTCACTAATTGTTTCCCGTTATCAGATATTAACCTATTCGGATAACCATATCTCGCAAATATATGTTTCAATCTATTAATAATCGCTGCCGACGTAATTGATTGCATTATCTCTATTTCGTAAAACTTTCTGTAATAATCAATAATCACGAATATGAAATCTCCGGAAGGCAAAGGCCCAAGGAGATCCATCGCTAAACATTCCCACGAACTATCCGGTAGCGCGTTTGGTTTCAACGGTGAGATATTAGCTGTCTTTTGCACTATTTGGCAGCTCTCGCACGTTTTTACAAAGTTTTCCGCGTCTTTATCGATTCCTGTCCACCAAACTTTACTCCTTAGCCTATCCTTCATCGCAACAATACCAGGATGTTCCTCATGCGCTATTGATAATACTCGCTTCTTTAGTTTTTCGGATACGACAATTCTCGTTCCCCGTAACACAACATTATTGTACACACAAAGTTCGTCTTTAATTGCTTTTATCCGCGTACTGGATAACGAATCCCAGTTTCCTGTTGCAATCGCTTGCCTAACTTCACCTAACCACGAATCTTCGCGCGATTCTACTTCCACTTCTTCAATAGACATTGCTCTCGGCACACTCTCTTTTGCAACTCACGCGATAAATAATTCGTCCTCACACTTACTTTTCTCCCCCTCGTTATTACCTGTTTTTAATAAATGAGATAACGGATCTGCAATATTACTCTTTCCACTTTCGTATATCACTTTGTATTTAAACATTTGAAGTCTTAGCACCCACCTCTCTATGCGGCTGCATGGCTTTGACCTTGGTGCAAATATACATTCTAAGGCTTTATGGTCCGTGACCAATTCAAACTTAATACCAAAAAGCCAATATTTGAATCTTTCACACGCATAGACCAGTGCTAAAGCTTCCTTTTTCGTCTGTGAATATCTTTTCTCATAATCGGTTAGATTTCGACTCACAAAACTTATAATTCGCCATTGTCGATCTTGCTCCTGTGCTAAAACACAACCTATACTTACCGGGCTAGCGTCTGCAACTACTCTAGTTCTCGCATCCGGATTATAAATACCTAGCGTTTCTGCATCCATCAGCTTATCTTTCAGCATCTGAAATGCAATTTTCTGTGGTTCACCCCACACGAATGGTTCGCTCTTTCGCGTAAGCCTTCTTAAAGGTTCGCTAATTGTCGCCATATTTGGAATAAACGCTGCGCAAAAATTGACCAACCCCAGGAAACTTCTGATTTCTTCTGGCGTTTCGGGTTCTCTGAAATTCTGTACTGACTCGACTTTCGATCGCATTAACCGATAACCTGACCCGTTTACTATAAACCCCAAAAATTCAATTTCCTTAACCGCAAAAACGCATTTATTTTTATTAAGCGTCAAACCCTTCTCTAAGAGTCTGTCAAGTACTTTCTGAAGTTTCCGATTATGATCTTCTAAATTCTTTCCATAAATCACAATATCGTCTGCGCTATTTATTACTCCCTCCAGATCTCGTAAAATTTCTTCCAATATCTCTTGAAAAATTTCCGGCGCACAGGTTAAACCGAAAACTAACCTCTTAAATCTAAATAGACCACAATCCGTACTAAACGTAGTAATACTTCGCGTATTTTCCTCAAGCTCAATTTGATTAAACGCTCCCCGAATATCTAACTTTGAAAAACACTTCGCGCCTCTTACTATATCAAGTAGTTCTACAAATACAGGTAACGGGCTTCGTTGACGAGTTATTGCCTCGTTTACTTCACGTAAATCTAAACAAAGACGTATTTCCCCCGATCTTGTAACTATCGGTACTATTGGCGATACCCAAGGCGTCGGCCCTTTTACTCTTTCGATAATATCATCACGCAACAGTTTCTCTATCTCTTGTTTAACTAAATCACGCATTTTATAAGGCAATCTTCTTCGCGGCTGAGCAACTGGTTTCACCGAACTATTTATCGGAATTTTAAGCTGAAAATCTTTCAACTTCCCTATACCCTCGAAAAGTTTATTATCTAGCTTAACGTCACCTTTAATGTTCTCAATCTGATTGATTTGTAAGTGTACTCCGACATCTAAAATACTTAACTCTTTTGCCGTTTGAATACCTAAGAGCGGTTGTCCTTTACCTCGGAACACTTTAAAAATTGCCCATGCGGTTTTACTACCGATCTTTATCTCACACTCAAATTCACTGAAAATCTCTAATCCGTCTTTCTTCCCGTATGGAAATGCGGTCTTATTAACCTTACGCGATACACATTTTATTCCTTTTGACTTTAATGATTCCCATGTATTTTCGTCCATAATATTACATCGAGATCCCGAGTCAACTAGAAGATCAATTTCTATTCCCCCTACGCTCGCTGATATTACCTCTCCGTGTTCTAATACGCATATCTTATCTTTTAAGACGAACGCATATTCGTCGTCGTCTCTTTCCACGGCGTCGCCATCTAGCTGCTTCACCGTAGTTGACTTTCTTCCCTCCTTGTTGGCGCTGCTGTTCGTCTTGATTTCCTTCTTGTCCTGCTTGTCCGAACTATCGCCATGTTTGTCTGCTCGATCTCGATATGTTCTGCACATCGCTGCGAAATGACCCTTTTTACTGCACTTCGTACACTCCTTATTTCTAGCCGGACATTTCTCGTCTGATTGTGCATGTCCTCGATAACCGCATCTGTAGCACTTAATACCACTGGAACTGGAACTGTCTGATTTTCCTCGTGCGTTCTCCCTCTTTGTCGTAATCCGCGCCACTACGTTATTTCCTATAGCCTTTGTCTGAACCGATGCCGTCTCGAACGCCTGTGCAATCTCCATCGCTTCTTTCAGTTCGATGTCACCCTTTTCTAATATACGCTTCCTCACTTCCATTGAACGACCTTTCTCAATAATTTGATCGCAAATTTCTGTGTCCATAGAAGCGAATCTGCAATACTTTGCTTGCTGACGCAAACGTGTTACAAATTGACCGACCGTTTCGTCTTCTTTCTGCGCCATATTTCTAAAAAGGTGTCGCTCGTACGTCGTGTTCAATTTCGGCCTGAAGTAATCCGTTAGCACTTTCTTTGTCTTTTCGTACGGATCCTCATTCCCTATCACCACGTCGCAGTCTGAAATAGCGTAGAATATGTCTTGTAGATCCATCCCGCCATAATGTAAGAGCATGGCCTTCTTCCTTTGCGTCTCGGTTATATTTTTACTCAGCAGAAAAAGCTCGAAGCCTCTGAGCCATCTCTCCCATCTTGGATATATGCCGTGTTGGTCCTCGTTCGGATTAAACGCTGCAATACTCGACTCGCCTGCCATGACGTCGTTTTTAGTTTTTCCTCGTCGCCAATGTTATATGGGATGGCCGGGGTAACTCACATTAACAACACTATACGTAATTGAATACTCGTTCTTTATTCGCGTGTTTACTGCTCACGGTCTCGTGTGTTAATGCCGCCTTTCGTTACTCTCGCAACGCCATCTCACGCTTACTAGCTCACATACCTTTTAGGGCTTATACATATGTAACAATCATCGAACTACCTTAAGATCGTTCTCATCAAGATTGTCTAATTTTTTATTTAAATACATGGCAAGAGATTACCCGTATGTTCGGTGAGGGAAGTGTTGACCCGTTACGAATTGGCAGCCAAAAGTCGCGCGACTTACGGGTGGCACAAAAATTTCTGGTCAAGGCCAGCGATGGCAGCATTGTTTTTTTATGTTCAGTAATGTTCGAGCTACATTTCCAAAAAAAAATTCGTATGTTATGTGAAGAAAGTATTGACCCGTTACAAATTGGCAGCTAAAAGTCGCGCGACTTACGGGTGGCACAAAAATTTTTGGTCAAGGCCAGCGATGGCAGCATTATTTTTTTATGTTCAGGAATGTTCGAGCTACATTTCCAAAAAAAAAAATCGGATGTTCTGTGAGGAAGGTACGGTACGAAAATATGTCACGTTTAAGGGTTGCTGCCATGGTTCCTGTCAAGGTGGGGGGTGGCAGCATATTTTTTTATTAAAGTGCTTGACATCCTGAATCGATTGACACAAGTTTCAGCCGGATGTTCTTTAAGGGGGTTTCATCTCAAAAAATGATACCGGAAGTGGCCCTTTTTTTAACACTTTGGTCAAGTTTCAGGGCATATAAAACCCGGCACAGGGTTAACCACTAAAAAAGCTATCTATTCGAATAAAATTTAGCCGGATGTTCGATGAGGGAGGGTATTGTGCAGCCGGCTCTCCTACTAAAAGAAAATATTATAATTCCATTTAAGGAGGTTCGATGGTTTTATCGGAGGGAGTAGTGGGACGCGGGGATTCTGAAAACAGCGCACTAGCGTTTGAAGTAGTGGGAATGAAGGGGATTGCTCTGATTGGTCGCCGCGTGCGTATAATGCGTGCTGCTGTTCACGTCGTTCACGACCGTGGCAGTCTAGCAGACAAAAAATCAAGCAATTTATGCTTTAAGGGGATCCTGCAGTGACTGGCGAACTTTCTCGATGTCGGATAATGTCAACCTTTTTAATTTTGTTTTCCCTATATCTGTCTTTGTCTAACGAAATGACATCTGTCCTTTTTTCGATTGCTTGCCATCTCTCGCAAGACCCGGCAACTACTGTTGCTGCTCTTCTTGTCATTTGCATCCGTATTTGCATTACTAAAATAATTTTTTGATGGATCTTTTTTTGTACGCATTGAATCTTACTTCTACTTGCACGATATTATTCCTACATGTTTTCCCAAGGGCAGATGATAAAAATTATGTATGTATAAACTGCAGAATTTTTGTTTTAAGCAAATATTGTCGTCAGGTGACAGCTGCGTATGTGCCCAAATAAGTAATATTTTTAATTTTTTGGTGTTTTTGATATAAAATCGCGTTTTCTACCCTAGATTTTTGTGCGTACTTTAATTCTAGACCAAAAACTTGCAATTCTGTAAAGTCAATTAAAGGATCTATCGAAAAACGATAATGTCGGTAAATCATCAGTTTTTTTTTTAATTAATAATTAAAGTTGAAAACTAGTCAAGCGACGCGTTAACACACACACTTTATTTAATCTATTTCAGGCAAAATATTATTCTACAACGTAAAAATTATTTACAAAATAATCTTTTTACGTCGTTACGAAGCTTTGCGATGCGGTATTCTATTTTTTTATAATTATAAAAATAAAAAAATCATAAACATTGTTTTGACTTCGGCCTTTCATCATCGAACTACCTTAAAGGGTCGGTGGTCGTCCACAGAGTAGAGCACATACTTTAATTCTGTGCAAGATTTTTTCAAATCCATAAAGCCAATAAAAAATTAAACGAAAAGTACGATTGTCGGTATTACAGACGGCTTTAGGATCCCCGTGATGCTGGAGCCGTCTGTATAACCGACAAAATTATCATTTTCTATGTTATCGATTATATCTGTCCTTGTATAGACAAAGATATAGACAAGGATAGCACACTACATTGCACGCACACATACGCACGATGCACATCGACATTATACTTTTATATTACGCTTCCAAATCTTGATTTGGAGGGTTTATCGATGTTTTTCTTGTTGTGCAATTCGGGGGAACTTGTTTTCGCGTTCGTACCAATGGTATATCTCCGATATATCTCTTATATGAAATACATCTTGTGACGAGCTGACAGCTCGCCGCAACTCGAGACGCCATATTGGGATAAAAGTAGGATAAGGAAATCTGTACTTCCGTAATTTTTTCTCGTTTTTTATATAAAATCGGAGTTCCCCCAAATCATTAATGTATGTACTGCAATTCTGGAGAAGGATTTTTAATTCTGTCAAATTAATACGACGCTACGTGTCGACAAAAAATGCGCGGTAACCTTCCCCTTTCTTTCGCTCATTTATTTGTAAATTATTAAGTTACATGTGCATATTTTTCTTTCTTTATTATTTGTATTTTTTCTTGCACTTATTTCATTCTGAAGATATATGCAGTATATCATTTCCCATAAAAACCTATGTTAAAAATGCAGCCAGTTTCATGAAATTTTAATATGTTGTTCTGGAATGCAAAATAGAATTATGTGAATTTTTTGGGAATTTTTCACTGTCCCGTTTTGAAAAAAATCTAATCCAAAAATTGTACGTTTTAAATTTTTGGAGTAGATTTTTTTCAAAATGGGACGGTAAAAAATTCCTAAAAAATTCACATAATTCTATTTTGCATTCCAGAACAACATGTTAAAATTTCATGAAACTCTCTGCATTTTGTTGTAGCCATCGAACCTCCTTAACAAAACATCGATAATTTCCAATATTAATAAAAATTGTATGCTATAAAAGATTTGTTACATATATTATATCGTTCAAAAGTTTGGAAGCACTATTTTTTTAATGTAAAGAACTTTACCCAGTGAATATGCTATATTTACTATACTGTTCTGTTATGAAGAAAGAACAAGTTTTCATGATTTAAGTTTAAGAAAAATATAATAATTGTTATTTTCATATTTATTACATTTTATTCGAACCATAGAAACTTGTTCTTTCTTTATAACAAAAAAAATGGCATGTAATAGCATGTTTACTCGGTAAAATTCTTTAAATAAAAGACTTCCTTGGAAAATGATTAGAAACAAATAGTACTGTTTTGAATAGTTAAAACAGATAATAAAGTTTCTCATATGATATTTTTCTTTGGAAGTAGCACCACTGTTTTGTTTTTCTTAAAAAAGTAGTGCTTTCAAACTTTTGAACGGTAGTGTATGTATCATATTTTCTCTTTAAAATTGTAAGTTTAGTCAAAACTTTTTTTCGTTATATTTGAGGATTTCAATACTTTTCTCTTGAATAAATGTAATTTCTGTACTTGACGTAATTGATTACATGTACAAATAAATAAAACGTAATTAAAACTCGTTCCTATAACAATTCACAATCAATTTCTTTGTTTCTTTCATTCGTGCGCACGTCATCTTCTCTTAATGAAAATCCTTAATGATCTCGTTAGCATGAATGAGTATTATTAAACGCAACGACGCTGAAGAGGATGCGGATAGCTTATTGTTCCGCATTCCTCTCGCCGTTGCAACTACCAGCCATAATAGCCGGCCGTGTGCGAGCGGGTTATTAGAGTCGGGTAGTATAGTTAGGTGCTTGGAAGCCTCATATACTAGAATTCTATTATTACACCGGGTCGCCGGCTTAAACTCAGTTGGTCTTGGCTCTCTGAACCGTGAGAACGGCTTCACTTTTCGCACACCTGAGAGCCGGAGCTGCCGCGTTTATCCGCCGTTTAACTGCTGCTAAGACCACAACGCAGTTCGGTTCAGTCGTCCCCTCGACCAACGCGCCGATCGTTCCTCGCGAGCTCAATCGTTCGTTATTGTCGTCAAACTATTGTCATTTGGTAAACAGAGAATAAAGGTGTAAAAGAAAATGCCGTACTATAACGATGTCCCATATTATTACGGTGCAGGAGCATACGCTAATCACAGTTCGCTAATGACAGGCACGGCACGGTAAGATTAGAGCAATTTTAATCCAATGCGAACCAAAAACATCATCGTTTGTATCCAATATTTAGTTTAGCAAGGAAGTTGAAGTTTTCTTTCGTATCTTATTCCCATTAGGATAAAATTGTTCTTTTTTTTTGGACGGACATTTAACGGTGGAAATCTTTCTCAAGGACGTTTGACGGTGGAAATCTTTCTCAAGGTCGCTAAGGTGTACATGTTGCGTTTAAAACTCTAAAATGTTTTGAGAAAATTAGTTAAATAGACAATAATTGACAATAATTGTCTATAGATTAAAAATTCAAATCGTGACCAATAAAAAAAAACCTGAGAGTCGATATTGATTATTATTGGTATTGACTTTAATTTACATTTTTACAGTTTTCAAAAAAGTTGTTAAAAATATATCATACATTGTTGTAAAATACATAACGCGAGCGGACAGCGCGTTATAATTGGTGAAAATTTCTTGTCTTTTATTCTTAGCGAGACAAACGCGTCCGCGACTTGTACAATTTGCTAGATTATTTATCATTGCGTGATAGCAATGATGATAAATTGGGAATTAATTATAAACTAATCTGATCGTGACATCATGAAATAACAAATGTTAAATTCATAATCGACAAGTTTAGTGATAAACCTATATAAATGGCGCATATATCCGTTTGTTGTAAAATATTGGAAATATCTATATTTTAAATATTTCCGAATTGGATTCCATTCAATTGTTATCAGGTGTCAGAGATATATTTTAAAAATGTGTCTATATTAAGTAAAACAATATTTGTGTGCTCCATTTTTTAAAACAATTTTACATGAGAGTAGAGAGAAGAAAATATAACTGCATTTCCATCAAAATATATCGTTTTTATTTGTATTTCAGTATCTTGAAAATAATACATCTTCGCAGCAACATTTTTCTTTTTTGTGTGAGTACTATCTTAAAAAAGTGGGATATATATATATATATATATATATATATATATATTTAAAAAATTTTTTGTTTGCCATACGTGATAAAAATAAAGACAATAAAATATATACAGATAAAATAAATATCTTTTTTCAATTTCATACAATTGAAAGAATTTTCCAGGCGTAATTATAAAATAGTATCTATTTACGCGTCGATCGATCAAATGTCTTCATCAAACTGGCCACGTTTACTTTCCACATGTGTGTCTAACAAGTGTTTGTGAAATGTTTCCGTTCTGCAACGTAACAAGGAGCAAAAATAAGCATTTGGCAATAAAATAGCCGATCGAAGGGCTTGTCAATTAATACGAACATATCGCAATGCATATCCCATGATGCTACCAGATGAGAATGTTTAAGATTTTGTTATATTCTATGTTCTATATGCTACATTGCTTACGTAAGATTTGTTTTGTGCTCTTAAAATACAGGTAAAGTAAAAGTGTATTGTAAAATTGTGCAACAAACTCACGTATTTTTTATGCTGATAACTGTTAACAAAAAAATACACAAGGACAAAGGCAATCTAGGCCAGTCATATTATACTAATTTAGGGGATTAACCTTCCAATTAATCTTCCTAGGTTTCAACCACCATAAACCGCTTTAATTTAAGGTGCTATAAGTGGGATTTATTTTGCTTCACAAAATTAACGGAGAATAAAAAGTTATTAAAAATATTATCAACAAAAACCGCGATTTTTTTTATTTTTTCTCAAATATTTCGAAAACTAAGCAAGATAGGATTATAACTAATATACGTACCTATTTTGTAGAGCGTAAAATGATCTACAATAATGATCTAAACAACATTGATCATCGTCACGTCAGTCGTTTAGCTTGCACGCGTCGTCAAACTCCGAGACTCGGATCCCAAAAATTCTCGATTTCGTCGTTTCTTTGATGTTGCACCGGTGATTTTTTTCCGTCATTTAAATGATGCAACCGATTTTTTTAGTTTGTAGCTATGTAAGCAAAAATTTGTGATTTTTTGGATTAGTCTTAAGGTCGGTTTTCATGGGCAGTGTAATGCTGCAGCAGCGAGCAGCAGTTTAGTAATTTCTTAGAAAATTCCTAGGAAATTACTAAACTTTTCTTAGAAATTATTAAACTTTTTTTAAAAATTACTTAGTAATTTCTAAGAAATTACTAAACTGCTGCTCGCTGCTGCAGCATTTCACTGCCCATGAAAACCCACCTTTAGTTTTTTGCTGTTTTTAGGCCTTAGAATTCAATTGAGACAAATTTTATCATATGCATCTTGTGGATGAAATTTGCAACAAAAAAGGATCCTTGTATTTTTTTCATACGATAAACGCTGATTTTTTTATTGACGCGCAAAGTTAAGCGTTATCCGACCTATGCTCAATATTGGATAACTTTGCGCGTCAATAAAAAATCAGCGTTTGTCGTACGAAAAAAATACCAGGGTCCTTTTTTGTTGAAAATTTTGTCTACAACAAAATGCATATGGTAAAATTCGTCTCAAATAAATTCTAAAAAAAAAACAGCGAAAAACTAAGACTAATCCAAAAAGTCAAAATTTTTTGCTTACATAGCTACAAACTAAAGAAAAACGGTCTAAAAAATCGGTTGCACCATGAAAAGTATTTTTTGTAGTTCTCAGATAATGTGTGATTGTTTTGGGGATTTTTGATTTCATTTTAAATGACAGAAAAAAATCACCGGCGCAACATAAAAAAAACGTTGAAATCGAGGGTTTTCGGGATCCGAGTCTCGGAGTTTGACAGCGCGTGCAAGCTAAACGACTGACTTGACGATCAATGTTCAGATCATTATTATAGATAATTTTACACTCTACAAAAAAAGTACTTATAGTTAGTTACCCTATCTTGCTTAGTTTTCGAGATATTTGAGAAAAAAAAATAAAAAAATCGCGTTTTTTGTTGATAATATTGTTAATAACTTTTTATTCCAAGTTAATTTTGCGAAGCAAAATAAATCCCACTTATAGCACCTCAAATCAAAGCGATTCATGGTGGTTGCAACCTGGGAAGATTAATTAGAATTTTCGATGTCCAATATGACTGGCCTAATCGTTTATCGTAGTCTTTTAAGTGCCGAATACGTTTTGGTAACAAATTGCTCTATTACATCTCAATTTTGAGAAATTTGTAATTAAAGTTGCAAAAAAAGTTATTTTAGAGTATTTTGGCATATTATAATGCCAATAATTATATGATATTTTGGCATATTATAATGCTATATATTATATGATATGTGACATGTTGGACAAATTCTTTTATAATTAAAATTAGATATGTTATTAATATTCTCAACCCTTAAAAGGAATTTGTCGTATAGCCCAGTAAAATGACTCGAAAGAGTATAACCGGGTTTGTATGGGAAATCTGCCCCCGCGGCTTTTTTGATTTGCACTTGGGGGATCGATTTGACATTAAATAAAAATAATTAAGCTAAACTTTTAGCTCTTTATCTCAAACGATTTTCGAGATTTTCAAAAAAACCACTTTTTTCAATTTATTTTTTTTTCAATAGTAAAATTCAAAATTAATGAATGGTGACTTTTTTTTCTAATTCTTAGGAGTAAAAGGGATGAAAAAACACTTTCATTATGAATCTCAGATGGAAAGCCAATTTTTAAGAACAGAAATAAAACTATAATCATTTTTTTTGCCGTGTTATTTAAAAGTGTCCACCGCCAAACTTTGTCAGAAAATGTCTTCTATACTCCTTTACACTCAGGAATTTTTTCATTTTTTTTGAAGTGGTGGAACATTATGAAAAAAAACAAAAACTAATTTTTTTTCAAAATCTTGCGTTTGAACGCATTAAAACTCTTATACTGCTAGAGAAATATATAGAAAATAATTTTTCAACTAAAAAAACACAACTTACTTACAAAAATATTTAAAAAATTAAGAAATGCATTACTTCAAAAAATGTTTAAAAAAATTCTATCTCTGCTCCATTTGGTCTTACAGACTTGAATAAAAAATGAAATTGTGCAGAATGTTGTAAGCTACAATTTTTATATCTACATAAATTTCCGTAAAGTTGATATTTTCCGAGTTATTTGCGAAAAACTTATTTTTTGGACCTTTTGGACCCTCCCTTGCCCGCAACGTAGCGTCTACACATGGGGACTTTTAATATGTTAAATAGTACCCTAAAACAAGCCTGTTTACAAAGTTTTAGCCTAGTCAGTATTATTTCCTCCAAATATTTGATATAAAATTTATTGCGTCAGTTTTTAATTATATTATTTAAATTTAAGTTTTTTCACTGGTTGATAAATTCAAAATGGTCGAATGTTAAAATTAAAGTGTTCGAATTTTTGAAATAATTCATGCATAAGGAGTTTTTATACAATTTAAATTGAATGAAATGATTAAACTGAATTTGTTAATTTTTATATCAGATTAGTATTCAATTGAAAAACTCTTAAGAGTTTGAATAACATAATTAAAAAATTATTAATAGATCTTAATGACCTTATAATTTGTGATAGACTTTATATAAATTATGAATATCAAGAGACACGTAGTGTTGCGCGAGACCGCCTCGTGTATCTTTACGCGAGCGGACAAGTTGCGATTACTCGAGATTTTGAGATCTCCATAATGACTGAACAGATTGAGTTCTGAGTAGGCTCAATCGATAGCTTGGGTTTGAATTATATAATAAAAGTGTTTTTATTTTTTTTCTACGTAGTATACGAGCGGAGATATTACGACACAAAGTCCGAATCTGAAAATTTTACATTAATATACGGACTCAAAACGTCACTTTCACACTGTCGACTACAGAGATGGCTCTTGATTTTCGATAAATTCTTTTAACTGTAATTGACACGACAAATCTCTTTTAAGGGCTAAAAGTCCTAATAACATTTAATTTTGATTGCAAACTTTGTTACATATATATCGTAGTAATAACATGCTAAAATACTTTAAAATAGCCTCTTTTACAATTTTTAACTCGCATTCAAAATTGTGATGTGATAGAACAATTTGGTAAACGGGATTGTATTCAAAAACTACGGAAAACATTTACCATCGTTTTTGTGTTCGAAAAAAGTCATTTTTTTGTTGGACAGTGTAGTAACATTTTCTCATTCGTGATGACGTTAATTTAAGGCTCGAACTTCTAACGATCGGTTTCATACATGGCTTAATCTAAACGTTTGTACTATTTGTGTAAGAAACACGTTGAACGATCCACGAGAAAAATATCCGCCAAAATGGAAGTCAAATTACGTATGCAAATGTAGATTACGGCTACCAATTTCAAATGAGATTATGATGTTTCGCACAGAACGCCTTTTCACACTTCGCTGTCGCGTTTCTCACCGCATCTGTCAACGATTTCGGAATCCCCGCTCAGCCATCTTCATCGTTTCTCGCCGATCTCGGTGAGATCGGCGAGACGAGTGATCGACACAGCGGACATCGATGTCTCGTCGCCGAGAATACTTTCGCACAATGGGAACCCTCCTAGAAATCGGCTACGCCGCGATCGGCCGACTATTAAGATCAGATCGCAGGCTTTGAAAGACAATCCGGTATTACGCGAGCACTACGAGAGACATGAGAAGTCGATGGGCGAACTTCTAATGGAAAAATTCCTCATTAAGGACAAGAAGTCTGACGGCGACGGGAGCCAACAGGGAATACGTCTGTATCATCAGATCAATTTAGATCGTTTGGAAGATCCTCAAGAGCGAGAAGCTGTGCAGAAGCGAATTACCCGCAGATTCACGCGGCGCAGGTCTTCCGCCGATTTGCAGCTCGATCCTGAGCAAATACAACGGAAGGCTGCGTACGCGCAAGTGCAAGCGAAGGTCCTGGATAGTCTCGTGGCTGAGGAGCAGGCGCAGATTGAAAACGAGGCGCGTCAAGGTACTTCAGTATTCAGAAAGGGCACGACAGCGAGAGGGCCGATCATCGAGCGCTCCTATTACGCGAACAACGTCGATTCCGACACGATGACTCAGGAAGAAGAGGAAGCGGCCGCGGCAAGGATGAGGAAAGCCATGAAGAAAATAAAAAAGAAAAAACGATTGTCTGCCGACAAACTGTCGCCGACTGATAACAGGCAATCGAGCACTTCTAGCGAAATTTCCACTGATTCGCAGATTAAAAAGGATGATGAGTCAAGACCTCAGATGTATAAGATCGAGGCCTGTAATAGCGCAGGGGATTTCTCGACAATTTGGGTGAATACGAGTTCTGAGAATGAGAAGCGCAAATCGACGGTCGAGCAGTTCAAGGAAAAGGTCTCCGTTCCCAGGAGATTCGAAACTGGGAATAGGACGGACGTTTCCTCGAACGATACGGACGAAGCGGAAACACAAGTCGTGTTAGCGGTGCGAAAACCTTACGTAAAGGATCCGTCCAGAAATAGCGTGTATTTGACAATGAGAAAGCCTACGGACAAACTTGACGAAAAACTGGACGAAGTCAATAAACTCAATGTGAAAGTCGATGAAGATCAATTGACGAATGGCTTTGTTGGCGTCAAAAATAATATTCTTGGAAGCAATGTGTTAAAATGTTTAACAGATAAAGATTCGACGGAGCAGAATTGCAAAATTCAAACGGCAAGTGATATTAATAAAGACATTAAAACATTAAAGAAAATAGTGTATAAATCTAAGAAGGCGGAATCCTTGGTAAGGAAAGACATTTATTCCATATCGAATGATGACTCGTGGGATAAACGAGATCCCGTCTCAGCAACAAAGAATGATATGCAAGAAATCGTTATTGGAGACTCAGCGAAGAAAGCCGAGATAGTAGCAAATCCCATACAATCGAACATTTCAGCTTTTGTTTCGACGAACGCATTAAAAAACGACTCACAAATAGAATATCCTCGAGGAATATCTGAAGATATTTTCATCTCGGATACAAAGAATGACGAAAGTCAAAAGGCTCACAATGCATTCGATGCTACAGAGAAGGTATTTGATCGCCTAGATGCCGATTCGACTATCAAAACGCCGGAGATTTTTGCCATCGAAAATTCTGTTATTTCCGTTGGAAAAGGTAAGCTTGTAGCGGAAGAGAACAGGCCAAAGATCTCGGCGTTGTCGCACGACGAGGACACGATGAAGCGAAGCGTTGTCGAGACCGAAGCTAGCGACAATGTTGGTAAAAACAAAGCCAGCGGTGCGACGCTCACGACAAATAGCGCAACCTGTCGTCTGCCAAAACTGTCTAAAATTAATACGGATAGAAATAATGCCGTAGAAGCGCCAAAGCTTTCGTTACGAGAGACCGCAGAGTATCTGGCGGACTCATCAAAAAGTGATCAAGCCGTCGTTGGGGATACCGCGTTGTCAGAAAAGAAGGTGAACAAAACATCGAACTTGGCGCAAGTTTCCTCTTTCAATGCCTCGAAGAGAACCAGTGGCGTAGACGCGGATAAACCAACTTTTAGAGTCGACGCGATTCAACACGATGACGCAGTCAAGTTGGAAGCGAAAGAAACGACCTTGCCCAAGGAAACAAACGACAAAGTGCGTAGCAATGAATATGAGGAGGCAAAATTAGCGACGGATGTTAAGCCAGCAAAAAATGTCGATGTGACAAAAACATTGAGAGATAACGCGAAAAAGACTGACGGAAATCTCTTAAAAACAATTGATTCATCGAAGACCGAAGCGAAGGTAATCGTCACCGAAGAAACAGCATCAAAAGAAGCAGAACTATTAAAGACTGATACGATTAAAAAAATTAATTGTATTGATATAGGAAAAGATTTCTCGAGAGATTTACCCAGTTCTAAGAGCAAGGTGCCGAAGCTTAACAGCGCAGATTCAAAGTTTTGCTTCAAAGCGGAGACCCTCTTAAAAAAAAATGTGAACAAAAGCAGTGTTGTGAACTCATCAAAGATTGGAAAGGATTTAGGCGCATTTAAAACAATGAAAATCGAATATGGCAAATCATTTTTTCGCAACGACGCCAATGACAAAACGACAGTTTTGAAAAAAAGCATTTCTATTGACTCTTCAAAATTGATGAATGATCGCTCGTTGAATAAAATCCCCAAGGTTTTCCAACAGTCTGTATCCATTGATGAAAAAGCCACGGACAAGGACATATCCGTTAAGAAGACGTCAGAGCCGATAAAATCTCTGAGTAAAGTAACAGAAAAGAAGCCAATAAAGCTCGACGTAAGTTGCGACTTTCAGGACAAAAACGAAGTATTATCGAGGAGTGCCTCTACCGAGTCCATTGATTTTTGGAGCGAGATCAAAGCACCGGGTAGTCCTGAAGTGGCGAGATCGAAGCAACCGAATGGATTTACTTTTCGCGAGGCAACAATTTCTTCTCCAATTTCCAAAGTCGAGGAAAAAATGAACTCGATAAATTCGAAAGCTAATGGAAAGGAAAATGAGATCGACATTAAAATGAGCATCGCGGAGCTCGAAAATTTGACAGTCGGATCCAGTAACGTAGTTGTCGAAGAGGAGAAAGAAAGAAAACTTTCGGAATTTTTAAAAATAAAAGAAGCGGAAATCGAGAAACTTGCGAAAGTGGAAGTCGAGAAAAAGGTGCCAAAAGTACTGCCAAAAAAGAAGAGAAATCTCTCGATAGCAATTGACGCTAAGGACACAAACTCGACCGTAAAGAAAGCTTTGTTGAAGCGGAATGATTCCGATACAGCAATTTCCGTGACTACTCCAATTAAAGTTGCCATACCGGTAATAAAGATAGTTGAAGCACCTAAGTTGTCCGAAGAGTCCGACAGTCGGAAGGTCGATGAGGAACTCGAGGATCCCAGCACTCCAACAAATGAGCTGTCGCCCGATCTCTCTTTAATTAGAAAGATCTCGAGATGGAGTAATCAGGACGATTTGACAAACACTGACGATGTGGAAACTCTGGTCGCGTCAGAGGAAACCAGCGTGGCCGCCAGTCCTAGTATCAGTCCACAAACCTCCAAGACAAAGCGTGCGATTAAAAAGAAGAAAGCACCGACCAAAAAAACACCATCGGAAAAAAGTGAGCGGGGACCGAAGGAGACTCGTGGCAATGAATTACCAACGACGGCAAGTCAACAGAATACGCTTACTGCCAAACTCGTCCCCGAGAAGCAGCATCTAGCAAAACCTTCGCCGAAAACGTCTCCCAAGTCCAGTCCGAAGAATACACCCTTGCAACGCCCGCTCGACCTTATAAGGATGTTCTACACGACGCCATCCGCATTGCTCACGGCTACGCCGCGAGATCTCTCCAAAGTCAGAAGGGCAAAGATCAAGAGAAGACGGTATCATTCGCGCACACCGTCCATTAGTAGCGACAGCACTGGAAGTACGACGAGCACCGCCACGACGGGGAGTACGGACGAGAATGGCTCGACCCGCGTCAAACCGAACGACGATTCCGAACATAAGAGAATTAATTCGACGAGGAGCAACGATTCTGGATTCGACGGTTCACCGAGAATCTCGAGTACTTACTTTTTGCGATTGCTTGCGCGTCAAAGTTTTGTCGTCGAACCAGCTTCCAAATATTTTTTTTTTTAAGAGTCTAATACTTTGACGATGTGACATGAGGGTGCTTTTTGAAATATAGTTCGAAACACCGGAAATGATAAAAACTGAATCAAAACTAAACGTTGATTAATCATTTTCGAGTTACCGAAAAGAGATAGAGTGGGACGGTAAACATTTGAAAGTGGGACGCAGATCAAAATTTGCTTAATTAATTAATATTCTCATTAATTCAATATACATTATGCATAGTTAACAATTTAACAAAAGTTAAGTTAGGTTAAAGAACTCCGCCGTTTCTCACAGAAAAATAATCTCGGTCAAATTGCTCCGTTTTGGACCACGAGATTTATTATAATTTTCATGACTTTGAACAAATATCTCCATTGTCACAACCACATAAAATAAAAAAATGTGGAGCTCTGAAATCTATAGCAAATTCGATTGCATGCACTCAGTGCGCACTGGTGCACATTAAAGTTGTCACAAATAAACGTAAAGTTTATGTTTAATATATAAACGGATTAAATCACGAAATCTTCAATACTTTTTATTGTAATGCTATTTGGTAAAATATATATTAGGTATTTTATCAGTCGAGATATTTGCATTTTACTAGATTAGAAGTTAAATCATTGTATAACGGCTTTAATATGCACCAGTGTGCACTGGTGAGTGCATCCAATCGAATTCTATAGAATCTGACAATGAGTGTTTGCCATATTCTTTTCAAATAACCTGATGCCTTTTTTATTTGTAATGGGTATACATGCGCGCGTATTTGTGAATATTGAGTTCTGTGTGCGCTCACTTGCGTATGAAGTGTATGAACATTTGTTCAAAATCATAAAAACTACAACATATCTCAGAATGGATTTGATTTTGATTTCAATTTGACCGGGGTCTCTTTTTCATGAGAAACATGTGGGATTTTTAAATATTGAATTTATAATATAATGATAAATATGTATTTCTACATAAAAGTCTCATATTATATATATATATATATATATATATATATATACATATATATATATATATAAAATAATGATCATAATTAGAGAACTATAAGCATAATTCGGACATTAAAACGCTCTAGGATTTTTTGCACTCTTTTTTTAGTGTGAAACCACAATTGAAAGCAATTGTTAAGTTGCATCGCCAAAGTTGATACGTAAAAGAATCATTTATTATGCTATTTTTATCTATTTATCGTTAAAAATATTTTTTCATCTGCTTTAGCAAAATATTAAAAGAATATCTGGAAAATGCTAATACTAATTCATACTAATGTAATGATAATATTAATTTAGTTTACATTATGTTTGAATGCTTCAAGTATTTGTTAACAATCCTCGCATTTCCTGGCAATAATTTTGTATGTAGGCGTATGTGTTACGGAATTAGACAGAACCTAGCTGAGTTGTAGTTATTAGTCTCGTTGCAGAGATATTTGCACAAGTGTCCCCGCATGGATAGCATTTTAATTCCTGTTAGTAATATTAACATTTGCCCGCATTTCAACGACTACATGTGCGGAATTACTTTCACGTATGTATATTGATTTTTTAAATTGACGAATGATACGCAATGGACATAAAAACTACATCTTGTAAGAGAGGAATTTTGTCGAAGATATTTGTACCAAAACTTATGCATTATAGGTGTATTTTAAACCCAGAGGATTGAGTTGAGGTCTTTTCGTTCAACATGCCGGAACATTTTCAAGCTCGTGAAAACTCGTTCTTTACGTCATCCCTTCGCGGCGAGTCTTGTTTTAACAGTATCACGTGTTGACGTTCGGGAATTGGTGGAAGCGATAGGTGCGATAGTCAGCGCGACGCCCGCACACACTATTAGTGCTATTAAAATGACGTAAGGTCGTTGCCGTAATGTCAATGACATTTATATCTAACTGTTTATGTAGGAAGGGCGTTACAATATATGGGGTATTTTTAAGATGTTTGGTCAAACTTTGTCAGCGTATTTTAGATATCTTGTACCGACAAGAGTAACAGTTATTATATACAGAGGTAAATCGCAAGTGCATTCTTTCCGGGCTAAGAAAGAGAATTAAAAGTTATTTTTACAAAAAATGTAATATTCAAATAATTCATTTATTAATATTATTGTACAATATATAATTTAAATCGTGTAATTTATTGACTGTCGTATTAAAATATAAACGTATAAATATATTTGTGTTAGATTTCATGTAAAACTTGATTTTTTCATTAAACATTTTTGTAAGTATCGCCGCCATTCTGCTTCCACCACTAATGGTATCATATAAGAGTTACAATGATATGATATATATTAGACTATTATATTCTAATAACACGTAGTATATATAGTAAAAATCAAATCTTTTGTTTACGCCGGTTCAAGATCAAATAATAAAAATATTGCGTTTAATATTTAGCGAATTATAAGTATAAATATCTTTTGATTAGTTTTCGATAAAACTAAATTCCTGTAGATTGTGACATGGCTTGCCACAAGAAATGCGAAAAACTGACAGGGAACCTATGTGGATTGAATCAGAAGCTAGTCGCCGAAGCATTGCAAGCTCTGAAGAGAAGTGAGTAACGATCTGAATACCTCTCGCGCTGTTAATTATTCAACTGCAACATTTCGCGATAAACATAGCTCTGTTAAAGTGATACATAATATTTTTCGGATATTCGTTCGTTCTTCGCCTGATTTCATGAAACGGATACGAATTAGGCAGGTAATGCCCGAGTTGTTAAAGTTATTCTTAAAAAAAGTCCCTTGCCAAATTGTTATATGATTAGTTGTTACGTGGTAATGGTAAATAAACGAATTAGTAAATGATCAAATATAATAACAAGAAATTTTCTTGACGCTCGCAAGAAAAATACTTCGATATTTTATATAGAGTGTGTGAAAATAATAAATCTAACACTACTTGCGGGTAGGTACAGAGAGCAGTTTCATTAATTATTAAGAAAATCACAAAATAGTAAAGGACGTTTCTATTTGGTTTGACTCTAGCTTCTCACGAGCGGTGTTATACCTATTATCAGATACTCTGTATATGCAATTAAATTATATAACACATACATACACAACAGGCGCGCGCAGATCGTTCATGATATATTCATCCATATTCTCACATTCGTTGAAACTGAATCGAGAAACTGAAATCAAATTATTCCTGTCTGTCCAGCAAGTTGCATGAAACGAAGAAAAAAAATATATGCTTATATTTTAACAAACATATTCTAACGACACGTGTTTAATATTTACTTCTGTGTATATCAGTTACTTGTAAGGATAGTTAATTCACTGATTATTATTTACTTAGCACCTTCACAATCATCGGATAATCAGAGTCGGAATTCGGATTCCTCGGATCATTTTCCGAGTGGTCGGATAACGCCGCCGGCGACGAATCTGCCCAGATTCAAGAAATACACCGTGACGGATTTTAATTTTCTCAAAGTAAGTACAAGTCGAAAATCCTGTCAATACTTCCCTTAAAAAGAAAAATGAAACACGTCTATTTAATTCCATATTATTATAGATAAAATCTACACGTGCCACTCAAATGCGAATGTTTGACTTTATTAATTATACATAGGTATACTTTTTGTGCATTGGTGTGATTTTTTGTTTGTCGCGATGCGCGTCATGCGCATCTATTCAGCCAGTTCCAAAAATTAACCGACTATTCCTAGACTACATTATGTACACTTTGTGTGCATATAATCGTGTGCGCCTACCTATTTGCATATACCTCACAAAGGAGATGCCACGATTGAAGCAATTTCGCATTCCAGTAATAATTGCATTGCCATTACGCTTCAAATATTTAGATCAATTTTCTATAAAACTAGCAAATATAAATGAGAATGACAAAAAAATTTGTTATAGCTTATAGAGCTTCACTCGACGCATTAAAGTAACATCTTTTGCAAATTTTAATTTAACGATCGTTAAGAATTTCTTTCTACCATGTAAGAAAAAGACGAGAAAAGAGGATAGGGTAAAGAAAAATGAAGCAAAGCTGAGGAGGAAAGGATAAAGAAAAGAACTAGAGAGAGAAAGAGAGAGCGAAGAAGACAAGAGGAGAAAAAGGGATGGTGGGAGGGAGAGAAGGGAAAGGAAAAAGAAGATGTGAGAAGGGGTACAGATATGGAAGGACAGAGATAAGAGAAGGAGATAGATGAAGGGAGGAAAATAGAGGGGCAGGGGAAAAAGGAAGGAGGGGGAAGAAGAGGGAAAGGAGAGGGAGGGAGGGGGATGGGAGAAAAGGAGAGTGAGAGAAGGAGAGAGAGGGAGATAGATGGGGGGGGGCTTCACTCAGCAATTCTTTGCATGCAATATATTATACATTAATAAAAGAAAATATTGTTTATTCTGCTTCTACATGTGGAACTTGGCATATCTTCAGAGAAACATTTCCAATATATTCTTGTGAAAATTTTATGCATCTCGTACGTACGAAAACCTTTGTCGACAAGAGCAACAATTATTTTTATTAATTTTTGAAAAATTCTGAAAATTCTGAATTATACGAAAGATAAATTTGCGTAAACTTTTGGTTAATATATTAATGATTATCTCTAAACACTCACTTAGCATTCACGAACATTCGGAGTAATTGATATCAATTCCTGATCCTGATCTGATCCTTATTAGCGAACATAGATCCGAAAGATTCGCCGAAATGCAGCTTGGCTTGAAGTTGGACTAAAATTAATCTGAATCACGTGTATTTACATACATCACGTGAACCGGTTGACTCACGCGGTGCTTTCCACGAGGAAATCTTCCAGCGGATGAGAGGACCAATGTCCAATTTCCATGTTTACTATCGATGAACGAGCGTAATGGCCAAGGAACAAATTTCGCCTTGCTTTCACGGAGAAACGGCCGTGCATTATCAAGGATTTATTTGCGCGCGAGGATACTTGAAGCAGAATTTGTACGGAATAGCTATGTAAATATAGATTACCAGAATTAGCACATGCGCAACGCATTATTTTTAACGTCCAGATGCGCGTGACGAGACTTCGCTCGGTTTATAAACTTGGAGCATTCATCTAAATTCAATTACATGTTATTTTAAATCTAATCGAGCACGCGTAATAGTGACAATGTAGTTTTAAGGTTTCTATTTCATTGCAACTATATTGAATTATGACGTCACACACAAGTTAAAAGAAATTACGTAAAACCAACGTTTTGCATCACATGAAGAATGAATTAATTTCTTTCCACGCTGCAATGCATATTTTACAATATAAATTGATAAAATGTATTAAAGATTCTTCTTGCATTTTATAGGTAGATTAATGAACAATTAATTAAATCTTAATGAATTATCAATAAAGCTTTTCTTTGTTGCAGAAATATGTATATGATACATGCTCTCTCATTGAATTGCGTGTATTTATAATTAATACAATAAAAATATATTTTTATCAATATGTTTTATCAATTTCCCTTATGAAAAAAAATATTGAGATCCAATAGTAACTGTTCAAAAAAACTATTGGCAAATTTCCAGTAGTTTTTTGGCGGACTACTGAGAAACTATTTGGGATTAAGTATTTTATTCCAATAGTAACTATTCACGAAAACTATTGACGAATAGTTTCTTACGGAAAAATACTATTGAGATTCAATAGTAACTATAGACAGCCACTAAATAAAAAAGTAAAATTTTTATTTATTACTTTTTTTATTGTTCTTAAAATACTTTTTCTATTACTGAAAATCTTAGAATCACAATACAATTTAAATTATACCTAATTTAAGGCTTCTGGTCCCTGAGCCGAGAACTTTGCGTTGACGGTGGCGACGTACCGTCGCGGCAGAAATGAGAACTCTCTCCAATGGAGAATTCTGTCCTTTGTGACATGTTGACAACCTATTTTGTTGTGCATACTATTTCTTTATTATTCGCTCTGTGCTTGTGCTCTAACGTTTAACGTATTCGTGAAAGTCGTAAAATTGACCGAAAAGTAAGATTTGCATGCGGAAGAAACGTTTTCACCTCCTTTCGATAGTCGTTAAACGGCTGTTTTCCCCGTATGTATAGGCTTCGCTTTATGGCTGTTTGTTTATTGTCGAGGGAAAAGGGTAGTTTTCGGCCAATTTCGGAAGTGTTCTGAAACGATCTATAGTGATGTTTTATTGAAATGTCTTTTTATTTGAAAATGGCATGCACAACAAAATTGGGTGTTTTCCTCGCCTCGATAGTAAGAATCCAATATGGCCGCGGTGACTACCCAGGGGCCTTAAATTATACCTGAAAAATTCGTTTATACTTTAGTGCGGCGCCCCTGGTGGGATTTGAACCTGAGACCCCTGGCTTCTGAGTCGCTCATCTTACGTATTGCACCAATGCTACGATTGATAAATATATTTTTTTTGTCTATAATATGTTATGACCAATCACATATGAATTATTAGCTAGCAACTACTCACAATCAGTGACGAGTTAGAAACCTTAATTTAATTAATAATATCTATCTACTAGGTCTTGGATCAGATCGACTAGGTTAATTTCTACTCGGGTATTCGCAAAACTATTGACTGCAGTTACTATTCAGATGTGAATAGTTACTATTGAACAATTATGGGCTTGAAGCCCCAATAATAAATATTTGCCAGACTG
The DNA here is from genome assembly GCA_030770255.1 of Temnothorax ravouxi. Lineage (NCBI taxonomy): Eukaryota > Metazoa > Arthropoda > Insecta > Hymenoptera > Formicidae > Temnothorax > Temnothorax ravouxi. The sequence goes on from JASTWP010000393.1 coordinate 120,911, forward strand.
TCGACGAACGGTTGCCATTGAGTTCAGAATTATTCAGCAATTATACATTTTTACAACAATGTTTTTTACAAATAAATAATTGTGAATAGGTACCATTCATAAGTAGTAACCCCATCAGTAGTCAGAGTTTATGAAACTATTGGGCCAATAGTATATTATTCGTCAATAGTAACACCACCAGTAGTCACATTTTATGAAACTATTGGATCAATAGTATATTATTTGTCAGTAGTAAGTCCATCAGTTACAGTTTATGAAACTATTGGATCAGTAGTATACTATTCGTCGTATAGCAACGCCACTAAAAGTGTACTCTTCGTCAGTAGTAAACTGTTAAAAGTTACTATTAACGTACTATTTAAATCTAATAGTTACTATTGAAAGTCCAGTAGTTACTATTGGCTCTCAATAATATTTTTTCATAACACCTCCACAGAAAGTTCGACTTTCCATGCCTGTAGAGAGGGGCAAAAGTGACCAATTTCACGCCAAGACGGCATTAACGGAACGAAAGTAACCACTTTCCTTCCTAGGGCGGAAAGTGATCACTTTGGGTGCAGGTCCATTCAGTAGACATCAATAAGGAATATCATGCCGTTTGTAGAATTAGGCTGAGACTCCAAACAAAAAAGTTAAACGAAAAGTACGATTACGTGAACGTAATGTACGTGATGACACCGGAACAGCAGTATTGCGTGTAGCGAGAGATGGCGCAGCAATCGAAACAAGGACAGATGCCTCTCGTTAGACAAGGACAGATATAGATATATATGACATGGAAAACAGGATTAGAAATGTTGACATTACCGACACCCACCACGTAAGGTGGTGCCACTGGTGGTGACAACGCGAAACTCCGTACACGTACAACACCACTGAATTGCTCACACGGACGCACGGTGGTAGAGAGACATATGCTATAGATGCGGCAACGCCGCGCGGCGTTGCCGCGTCTATGGATTCTTTAGCAATACGGCCTGAACCAGAAAATGCTTTCTGGCCGTCCGTAGCAGAAGGCAGTAACGTATCAAGGCTAATAAGAACATGTTTTTTATAAGTTACATATATTCTTATGCACACATGTGCGTATATATATATATATATATATATATATATCTATATCTATAAAGGAAGATGTCCTGACTGACTGACTGACTGACTGACTGACTCATCAACGCCCAGCCCAAACCCCTGAACCGAATTTTGACCAAAAGTATATGAAATAGGGGTAGAATTTTCCGGGGAGTGCCACTATGTGTATAGTTTTTCGTTACCGATTTCCTGGAAACCGGTTTTTCTAATTCTTTCAAATTTTCGGGAAATAATTCACCAAATCTCAAAGAATTATAGATCAAACAGGGGTAGAAATTTCCGGGGAGTGCTATAAAGTGTATAATTTTTTGTTACCGATCTTTTTGGAAGCCGGTACGGAAATTTTTTCAATTTTTCGGGAGTTTATTGACCGAATCTTAAAGAATTGTATATGAAGTAGAGGTAGAATTTTCTGGGGAGCGCCATGATGTGTACAGTTTTTGTTACCGATCTTTTTGGAAACCGGTTTTTTTAATTTTTCAAATTTTTTGGAAAATAATTAATTGAATCTCAAAAAATTGTACATGAAGAAGGAGTAGAATTTCCCGGGGAGTGTTATAAAGTGTACTATTTTTTGTTACCGATTTTTTTGGAAACCGGTTCCGAATAATCGAATCTCAAAGAATTGTACATAAAGCAAGGTTTAAATTTTCCTATAAAAAGTATATCATTTTTCGTTACCGATTTTTTTGAAAACCGGTATCAGAAGTTTGACGAATTTTAAAGAATTGTATATAAAACAGGGGTAAAATTTCCCAAGGAGTGCTATAAACTGTATAGTTCTTTGTTACCGATTTTTTTGGAAATTGGTTACGAAATTTTTCCAAATTTTTAGGAAATAATTGAGTGAATCTCAAAGAATTGTATATGACGGAATTGAACTTCAGTAGATAAAAAAGTAATATTTTTCAATTTATAGCATTTTAGAGAGAAAGAGAGAGAAGGAAGAGAGAGAGAGAGAGAGAGAGAGAGAGAGAGAGAGAGAGAGAGAGAGAGAGAGAGAGAGAGAGAGAGAGAGAGAGAGAGAGAGAGAGAGAGAGAGAGAGAGAGAGAGAGAGAGGGGGGGGGGGGGGGGGAGGGGGAGGGAGGAAAAGGAAGGGAGAAAAAGGGAGAAAGGGGGACAGAGAGGAAGAGAGAGGGAGAGAAAGAAAGAGAGAGAGAGAGAGAGAGAGAGAGAGGGAAAGGGAGAGGGAGGGAGAGGAAGAGGGAAGAAGAGGGAGGAAAAAAGAGGGAGAGAGAAGGACAGAGAGGGACAGAGTGAGAAAGGGAAAGAGAGAGAGAGAAAGAGAGAGAGAAAGAGAGAGAGAGAGAGGGAGGGAGATAGAGACTTATTACATATGTCCTCCGGGGCGAAGCCCGGGTACCCAGCTAGTATATATATATATATATATATATATTAGGATTATGTTATAATAATTAAGATTTTTATCCAGTTTGTTATCTATACTGTTCATCAGCTGCTGTTACTCTCTACTCTGATGCTAAGACTGAGGTATATTTTTCTATATAAAGACAGAATAAAATTAGTTATATAAATCAATTTAATATTTATTGCATTTGTTATAAAAGTTATTATTTTACTCCATCAAGAATGGATAGATCCTTTGAAAGAGTTTTACATCATTCATTTACATTACAAGAAAAAAATTATATTAAGAGGTGCAAGAGATGCAGTAAATTGCCAAGTCTAATAAGTACCCGCGCGAATACATATGTATACTAATTCACATTCTCAATTATGCTACTATTATTATTTGTCATCAGACAATTATAAACATACACATATAATAATTAGGTACATATTATATATATATAGCAGAAGGCAGTAACGTATCAAGGCTAATAAGCACCCGTTTTTTATAAGTTACATATATTCTTATGCACACATGTGCGTATATATATAACTTAGGGAGCACATGGAAAGAACAACTCTTCATTAGTACCTATACTTTACTCCTGTAAAAGGATTTTGCGATCTATAAAGCACCTATTAGAAGTTAGCCCCCCACTTTTAGAATTAACATATTTTCACGGTTGTGCTGAATTGTGCTAGGTTTGTGCTATATTGTGCTCGAATATTATAACCATAATATGAAAAATACGAAAGAAAATTCAAAAAAACGAATTTTTAGGTCAACTCCCCACTTTTCGTTTTTTTCAATTTTTTCGATTGTGCTGAGTTGTGCTAAGTTGTGCTAACATTGTGCTAAAATATTATTTTAAAAAAATAATAACAGAAAGAGCTACGATAAAAAAATAAATTATATCCAAAAATGATTTTTTTATCGTAACTTTTTTTGTTATTATTTTTTAAAAATAATATTTTAGCACAATGTTAGCACAACTTAGCACAACTCAGCACAATCAAAAAAATTGAAAAAAACGAAAAGTGGGGGGCTAACTTAAAAATTATTTTTAAATAATATTTTAGCACAATGTTAGCACAACTTAGCACAACGAAAAGTGGGGGGCTAACTTAAAAACAATTTTTAAGTTAGCCCCCCACTTTTCGTTTTTTTCAATTTTTTTGATTGTGTTGAGTTGTGCTAAGTTGTGCTAACATTATTGTGCTAAAATATTATTTAAAAAAAATAATAACAGAAAGAGCTACGATAAAAAAAATAAATTATATCCAAAAATGATTTTTTTATCGTAACTTTTTTTGTTATTATTTTTTAAAAATAATATTTTAGCACAATGTTAGCACAACTTAGCACAACTCAGCACAATCAAAAAAATTGAAAAAAACGAAAAGTGGGGGGCTGACCTAAAAATTCGTTTTTTTGAATTTTCTTCCGTATTTTTCATATTATGGTTATAATATTCGAGCACAATATAGCACAAACCTAGCACAATTCAGCACAACCGTGAAAATATGTTAATTCTAAAAGTGGGGGGCTAACTTCTAATAGGTCTATAAAGCCGTTTTAAAGAACGAACTTTGACAGATATATGTCGTACAGAGTAGATGCCTCGTTAGACAAGGCAGATATCTTTCGTATTATTTCTTTCTCTCCTATGTATGTAATTTGCATGCACCCATTTATTCCTCTTTCTCTCTCTCTCTCTCTCTCTCTCTCTCTCTCTCTTCCTCTCCCTCTCTCCATCCCTGTCCCTCTCTCTCTTACAATTAGTACATACACTGGGTAGCGTATACACATAGTATGGTAAAATCAGGATTTTTTGGAAGTGTGGTGTTAGAATTCTAGGGTATATTTGAAGAAAGAAAAACGGTAATGTTATATGGGACAAGAAACTATTTATTATTTCGTTGATAAAATGTTGGGAAATATAAACGAAAATACATATATAAACGAAATATATTATGATATATTTTTTTATTGTTACTGTCGAAAGTAAATAATATTACATAAAACCAGTAATGCAATTGAACATAGATATATATGCACACGCACACGCATACGCAATCGCACATACATATGCATACGACCATACATATTATTTTTATTATTTTTTCTGTGGGCCCCAGGCCCCGTCCACGATGACAATATCACGGACATGGGACGTCTCCAGGATCATGCTCCGATTACTTTGTACTAACAATAAGAATAATTCTGCATACTTTTTTTATTTTGTGCCTTTATATCATATGTATTTTTCAAGCATAGCAACCTCGCAAAAGATGTCTTTTTTTATTTCAATTTCTGTTTCAAAAAGAATGTTTTTTAAAATATATATTTGCTTGTTATAGAGAGATTGAGATACGCGTCGCGGCAGAACGCGCATAACGTGCAGTTTACGCCGAAGCGGCTCGCAAGCGATATGTTTCGTCGACGGATGATTAGCTAATTATGATTGTATACAGAAAGTGGATAAGTATTTGCGTAAAGTATCGTTGCCTCGCGAATAAAGTCGAAGGACCGTCGAGAAGAGGAAGCTCGCGGTGCTTTCATTTCCCTTTTCAATCTTTTATCCGTTATCCGTTTTCGTCCTCGTCTTCGTTTCCATTGTCAGTATGCGACAGCCGTTACTGCACTCCATGAAGGGTATCATTGATTTGTCGAATAATACATAAGCAAAAGAGATGTCTTTCCTTGTGCTTAGAAATCCAAACAGATAAAAACAGTTCTGATTTCGAGAATCATAAAAAAATTGTATTGTGTTACTTTATTTCCATCGCGGCGGAGTAATCGTTTTTATACATTTATAGTATACAAGTATACATAGTACTTGAAAAGAAAGGAAAAAGGTAATCATCGCGTTTTTTTTTCACAGAGACGGGCAAACGTGAAACTGGATTGTGTTCACGTTGCCCGACTAAGTCAAAAACTCGGATGCTACAAGTATATAGTTTTTATCCATCGGGACTTTAGGATGCCGCGAATGCTGACATCAAGAATAATTATGATTTATCTTAGTGGAGTACGTACATCTTTTCGGCTTAGAAACGAAGACGATGTCGACAATGACGATTAAACGAACGCTTCCGTTCTTGTCCCAAAATTGTTTTCGTTTTCTCTTGTTGCGAATAACGTTTCGAGGAATTTGCTTACGACGGTTCGTTAGCATATGTCTCGCGGTAATTAACGATTATACGGAGCCGTCATATTTTCCACAACGCGTAGGGAAAAAATTGAATGGTTTCTAATATGTATTCTTTCAAACTTGCTTTCCTCCTTTTGAAAATTTACACCAAGAGAAACTTTTGTTACATATTACTTTATATTGATTTTTTTAACATCTTTATTTCTTAAAAAAAAAACGGAAACCGTAGAAGAAAATTATTAAACTTATCTTTATCGTATTGGGAATTTATTCAATTTTATCGTTACGTGTCTCAACTTTTCTTGTTAAAAATAAAAAACTAATTTATAGCTTTTGATTTTACATATAATTGTTAAATTTCAGTTTTGTCAGATGCGATTTGTGCGAGCTTATTTCGTGGAGCAAATATTTTGTTGCGTTTTCGAGAAAGTGTTTATCCGATCATTAGCGAAGCAACGCGATGCATTTATATTCGATCACGAGGGACTATGCGCAAATTTTTGCATTGTTTGCGGATTTTATAACTTTATTGACAAATATAAGATCTAAGATCTTTCGCATAATTGATTTACGATTAAACTCATGCTTTATTGAGGCTCAGATGAACACCCGTCTGTATCACGTCAATAAAAATCTGGCAGCAAAACGTGTATGAATTTATTCGTTTATATAGCTAAAGATGCGCGTTGACCTTAGAAGCGCACGTTGGAATTTCATCCGGAGGAAAAAAAACTTTTTCGCGTTTTTTAATCTTTCTGATTTTCAAAATAAATTCTTCGTGTATATTTTTTCATGCTCATAATATTATTTGATTTTTTTTATGCCGTCTATAGAAAGAAATCTATTACGCACACACACACACATTAGGAAATTCAACTTCTACTTTATGTACAATTCTTTGAGATTTGGTCATTTGGAACCGGTTTCCAAAAAGATCGATAACAAAAAATAGTACACTTTATAGCACTCCCCGGGAAATTCTACCCCTACTTTATATATCATTCTTTGAGATTCAATCAATTATTTCCCAAAAAATTGGAAAAATTAAAAAAACCGGTCTCCAAAAAAATCGGTAACAAAAATCGTACACATCATGGCAATTCCCGGAAAATTCTACCCCTACTTCATATACAATTTTTTGCGATTCGGTCAATTAATTCCCGAAAAATTGGAAAAATTTCTAATACCGGCTTCCAAAAAAATCGGTAACAAAAAATTATACACTTTATAGCACTTCCCGGAAAATTCTACCCCTATTTGATCTATAATTTCTTTGAGATTCGGTCAATTATTTTCCGAAAATTTGAAAGAATTAGAAAAACCGGTTTCCAGAAAATCGGTAATGAAAAACTATACACATCATGGCACTTCCCGGGAAATTCTACCCCTACTTCATATACTTTTGGTAAAGATTCGATCCGCTAACGAATGAGTAGTTCGCGGACAGACGGACGGACGGACAAAAAGACAAACATGCAGTAACGTTTTATATAATAGTATGATATATATATATATATATATATATATATATATATATATAGAGGAAAGTACCCGATTATGAGATACCATATCTATTTTCTGTGATTGCCGGAAGTATATATGTCGTAGGCAAATGGTTATTTTAGGAAAATAGCTTTTGACTAGGCAAATGCTATCTGCCTGGCCAAATAGCTTTCACCATTTATTCTTGCTATTTTCCTAGTCAAATGCTATTTTCTTAGGCAGATGCTATTTGACTGAACCGCTGTTAGGCAAATGGGGTAAATTTGAAGAATAGTGGCCTTCTCATATATGTGTGCAACTTCTATAAAGCAGGGCATACACACGTGTGTTATCAAGGCAAATACTGATTATAATAAATAATTTTGGTTTATAATTACGCAACCACCAAGCAAGAAATGTTAGTTATTACCGTTAAACGTTTATAAACTGGAATACTATTTTGAATTCTCATTTCGTTCTGCAGGTCTTGGGTAAAGGCAGCTTCGGTAAGGTGTTGCTGGCAGAGTTACGCGGCACGGAATCCGTGTACGCGGTGAAATGTTTGAAGAAAGACGTCGTGCTCGAGGACGACGATGTCGAGTGCACGTTGATCGAGAGAAAGGTCCTTACGCTGGCGACGAGGCATCCCTATCTCTGTCATCTGTTTTGCACTTTCCAAACCGACTCGCATCTCTTCTTTGTTATGGAATACCTGAACGGGGGTGATCTAATGTTTCACATACAGAAGTCCGGCCGATTCCCCGAGGCGCGCGCGCGTTTTTACGCCGCCGAGATTTGGTCCGGATTGAACTTTTTGCACAAGAAGGGTATCGTTTACCGAGACCTCAAACTTGACAACGTGCTACTCGACTTTGACGGCCACATTAGAATCGCGGACTTCGGCATGTGTAAACTTCAGATCTTCCTGGATAGAACAGCTGATACGTTCTGTGGCACGCCAGATTACATGGCGCCAGAGGTATCATTCTCTTCAAATTTATTTCTCTATTTTTTCTCTGTTTACATTTATTATTAATTAATTATTCAATGGACAAAATCATTTAATAACTCCTGTTTGCAGATAATAAAAGGACTCAAGTACAATCAAGCTGTGGATTGGTGGTCATATGGCGTTCTACTGTACGAGATGTTGACTGGTCAATCGCCGTTTTCTGGATGCGATGAGGATGAACTGTTTTGGAGCATTTGCAACGAACGGCCATTCATACCTCGGTATCTAAGTCAAGAGGCTACCGATATACTTATCTGTTTGTTGGAGAAGGATTCTGGAAAGCGGCTACCTGCTCACGAAATTGCTGTACATGCTTTTTTTCAGGTACAATTTGTTACGATTTTTTTAGATGGCAGAGAAATGTATCGTGTGCGATTTAGCAGTCAAATAGCATTCCGATTCCGCAGCATTTGGCCTGGGATCGATTGGAGAAGAGACAATTGGAACCACCGTTTAAGCCCGCACTCGACCACACTTTGGACACAAAATACTTCGACACGGCATTCACGACCGAACGTCCGAGGCTCACGCCAGTGCCCGAGCAAATCTTGACTTCAATGGATCAAGGTGTTTTCCGCGGATTCTCTTACACAAATCCGAACGCGACAGATTGATATGTGACAATTAAATAAAGAATACGGTAGCGTTTAACAGAACAATATCCGTCGTTTCTAACTTTTTTGTGCCATACAATAATGAAGAAGAGAATGTATCACGTTCTTGTTGGCTTGCATAAAATATAATATTATGTTTATATAATATAAATATAAAATATATATGTTTATTTATCGATAAAAGTCGAAAGACAAAGCAATTACTTATAAATTATAGTTTTTATTTGTACATAATATGTGTGTACGCTAATATGATTAATTTTATTAAATACAAGAAAAGTAAATATTTATTTATTACTCTATAAAATATATTTCTTGTGCATGTGATATAAGCAATTATATATGTATATACGTATCCGTAAAATATATTAAACAGTTAATAAGTAATTGTTTTATTTTTGAACTTTTATCGGAATATGTAAATACGATTGGAAACTTAAGTAATAATATACACATATCGCACAATGAATTAGAATTTAATGTAAAATTATATTTCTATCATTAATGTTCCTCAAACTATAGTTATCTGCACGTGGACTATAAACGATAAGTGAGAATACGTGGATTTTTATATCATAGACATAGGATGATAGATCGATGGATAATGAGAGCATGCAATTGACAATAATTTATTTAGTTTAACAAATCACTCTTGTAGTCAATCGAATTTTTTTTGCTCGTGGGCATTGATTAATTAAATGTATGCTCTAGTTTCTTACAAGTTGACGATTCGATAAAATATATTAAAAATATATTTAATGACAATCAAAAATACTAGAAATTTAATTAGAAATGTGTACTTATTCATTAAGTAACCTTAAGCAACCTATTTTGATAGAGAAATATATGCGAAATAAAATTTTAATTTCTGGAGTAAAACTTGTATCAAAAATAAATACAGGATAATTCCGTGAACGATACGTTGAGACATTTGTATTTACAATTTTGCATTTGTTACCATACACAGTACCTAACCATACGCAATATATTATGTTTGATTTAATACAACTATTATTAATTACTATAGCTTTTAAGCCAGCGCTATGCACGGAAGTACATCATACGTAAAAGAATCGGTCTTGCTCCGCGTTATATTTGGCACGAGACACTACCGTGTCTCTTGACAGTTCGTTACCAAAATTTTTCTAATTTTTCGGGGATGGCAACGATGGATTTAATTTTTCATTAATGGGCCGATTTTTACAAAAAAAACTTTCTAAAAAAAAATTAAACCCATCGTTGCCCATGCATCCCCGAAAAATTAGAAAAATTTTGGCACCGGTTTGAAGAAAATTGGTCCATTAATGAATGAATTCGCGATCAGACAGACAGACATTAGATGCTTATTATAATAGATTGTTATTATTAATTAAATATGATTAATTTCAAATGATTTTTGCATATTCCGAAGCTTGCTTTTGCACCTCCTATTCTTTTTACTTTCCAATTTCCGTCATTAAGGATGTATGGGAGGTACAGTCTTAGATGTATAGGGCATAATTTTCAAAGCGCTACCAAGTGGATAAAAATTTGTGACAATGTTCTTTTAGTCTTCCTGATGTGCTACAAAAAAGTAGAAACGAATCCACTAAACGGTTGCTGAGATATAACGATTTTAATTCACTGATTTTTGTCATCTAAGACTGTACCTCCCATACATCCTTAAATCTTTTCTTCATTATAATTATACTTTTTTCACATTCTCTCTTTTTTCTTCTTTTCCTTTCTCTCTCTCTCTCTCTCTCTCTCTCTCTCTCTCTCTTTTATTTTCTTCTTTCTTGCTTCCTCTCTTTTGAACCCTTCCTTCTTTCGCGTGCGCGCACGCACGCGGTTTGTTTTACCTTATTATTTCCTAGATCTCGTTAGGTTACACTTGGCTCACTGTACATACACGTTAACTTTAGATCGTCGAGGAATTGGCAAACTGCGCATGATTCGTTAAAACATCCATATATAGCAGAGAAAGTGATGGACTGTCATTAAATCCCTGCGAGACCACTGTGGCTTTTCATATAAACATTGTCAGAAAAAAGAAATATAAAAATAACAATATTAACTTATTGTTAGTTTTTAATAGACATTTAAAATAGAGACTATGATTTAATGCTACAAGATTATATATCTAGATTAACGATAAAAATTTAAGACATCTAATCAATTAAATAAATAAACTAAAATTGTATTAAAATAATTTAAATTAAGATTGTTAAATCTTTTCTGTTCGAGACAATTAATATATTGGTAAAAATAAAAATATATCAAGAGACACGGTAGTGTCTCGTGCCAAGTATACGCGGAGCGAGACCGACCGTGATGATGATGATAATGATGATGACTCTTTTACGCGACGCGACGGGTTGCGAGTACTCGAGATGTTGAGATCTCGATAACGAGTGAACGAATCAAGTTCTAAGTGGGCTTGATCGATAGCTTGGAATCGAATTAGGGTGAGGGGGTTTTTCTTATAATATTCCGCTACGTGCCCTACGAGCGGAGATATTGCGACGCAAAGTCCGAATGTGAAAATTTTTTTTTAAGATACGTCGTTATCTACGTCGACCGCTCTTATCTCAATATAACATATATATAACAGAGAAATGTCACTTTCACTTTTTCGACACTGGCGGCTGGCGGCGTTAGTATCGCAGTGCAGTGCGCAGTGCAGTGCAGTGCAGACAGTGCGTTTATAGCGCGCTGTCACATCACAGTCATTAACCTAACACGGTAGTGTCTCGCCGGTCGGAGTTCGGTCTGAGCCGCCATAGTGGTCGGACGTGTTTCCGTTCCTGTCCCGTGTAGAGCTTTGATCCTAACCTCTCTGGCTGTAGTGCTTGATTTATATTGCTTTTTGTAGTGCCTGATTGGCCTCGTTTTCTTGGCCGTATTAGCATGCGTGTAACCCCCGCGCTCCCCTCTCGGAGGGGGAGCTATTTTTGATATATTTTTGATTACGTATGGCGGATCACTCGGATCCCGTGCCGAAGCAGGATAACCCGTAGTCTCGGAACAACAATTCGAAACGACTGTAAAGCAACTGATGAAAGAGGACTCGACGATGGATCTCGAGGAACGTATAACGATCCAACGCGGGATTACACTGCCTGAGGGGCAGAGGGGCGAGGCGGTACAGATAAGTGATATGCCCCAGCTTCATATAAAGAATCTGCAAGTGACGATATGGAGATAGAGGAGAGTAATATAGCTAATAAGCCCGACGCCCGGGCAAGCGAATTTTTTATAAAAAAAGCTGCCGAGGTTAATAATTCTAGGATAAGTGACAACTCTTTATCTGCGCACGTCGACGCTAGCAACAGCGGGAGTGCCAACGACTCTCGATCACGTGATCTGCCGGTGAACAGTGGTATTGAGGAGGTCAAAGAGATATACACCGTTTGTAACGGTAATCTAAGAGAGTGTACACAGCAGCAAACACGCACTGTGATCACTAAATACAACAGCAGCTTTCTCGGCAAAGCGATGATAACTATAAAATTACTCTCTGATCAAACTACTGCGAGGAAGGGGAAAATTTAATCAAAATATGGATGTGCTTGACAAACAACCGAATCTGTCCATCCTCTGTAGATATGCTTAACCACTTTACAGCCGAAGCGGAATTTCCCGACTACTTGGAGGCCAACCTGCCGGCTTTGGAGGTTATAGAAAAAATCCCAAACAAACTTAAAGCTTTCGTAGAACATCGCTCCATGATCAGAAGAGAAGTTATTGCGGACTGGCCCTCATCCATTAAAGACCTATGGTCGGTAATTCAGAACAAATCCGGTATCATTGATGGTATGAAACAGATGTACCGACGTAAATGGGACAATACGCTAAAGAAAACTACTTTATCAGAAATAGATAATATAATTGTGACGTTCAAAGGAGTGGATATCAGAGATCTAAAAATAATATATTCACGAATAACGTCGGTTTGAAGGTTAGACCGTTTGTCCCGCAGATCAGGCAGTGCTATAATTGCTACAGGTTCGGTCATACAAGGATATCTTGCAAAAGTGAAGCTTTTTGTATTGCATGCGGAGATAAATCTCATCACGGCCAATGTGAGAAGCCTGTTAAATGCCGCAATTGTGGTGACCCGCACAAGTCTATCTGCACAAGTCTATCTTTTTTCAGTGCTAGACGTATTGTGGAGGGGGGCGACCGCCCTTCTGCCTCCTCGACGGAGATCTCGAGAGGTGTGGATGTCTGGCCGAGTTTGCCGTCTCCGAAGGCGGCTTCATACGCAGGAGTCACGCGTTCCCGCGACAATACTGGACAGAGCATACAGCGTCCTACGAAGGTCCCTCTGCCTCGACGTATGGAGCCGATTAGGCGATCGACGGGTCCTACCCGTGGGAGATCCTGGGAGTCCTCGGACGGTTCTAGTCAATAATACTACAAGCGTTTTGATTTACGCTCAGAGGAAATCAACAAGAACAAGCAAGGTATTATGTTCTCCTCGGGCAAGAATGGTGCCTCCTGGTCGAGCTTCGACATGTCTCGGGCGACGGGGGAGAACTCGTCGACAAAACGCTTATCACAGGTGCCACAAGATTTTATTAATGGAATGAGGGCAATGTGGCCGCTCCTACTACAATCAAACAATTCGGACTTCCGTGCATTGATGGACCGCATTGGCGATAGGGGTAAGCCCATGCAGAATGAATCTTTTGACGTAAGAGAGGTAAATGAATTAGTTGACCGGTCGGATCTACTTGAGAACGAGAGGTTTAGGCCTCTCCATCCGAAATAGCGTTCAGTCTCCTACTGTGGAACTGTCGTGCCATGGATTTGGTACCAATAAAAACAAACTAACTAAGCGTGTTGCGGATTTTGACATCGTGATCCTGACTGAAACTAGATGTACTGAAAATAATACAATTAATTTTTCAGGTTTTGACACCGTACAGAGTAAAAACCAGTTAAATAGTGGTGGCGTATCGATCTCTATACGGAGGAACATCGAGTACGATGTTATACCGACTTTGAACGATGCACCCTTCGGATACGATAGTATTGGCATTAAGACCAGAAATCTGGATAACAACTATAGTATTATGGCGATGTATAGACATCCCCGTGATCCCATCACATCGCCCGATGTCAGATTGGTGGCTGGACAGGTACCTATCTCTGCGAACTCGATTGTGTTGGGCGATTTTAATGCCCACAACTCCGCTTGGAATTGCGATCTCACTTTCTGGGACGGCGAAATTCTACACGATACAATGCTTGATATGGGTTTTATCTGCGTTAATACAGATACAAAATCCAGAGCCGGTCGACGAAACCAACGGGATTCCAATATTGACCTGGCGTTTGGCACAACTAGTGTGTTGGACAAGATGGAATATAATCAGCTGGAGGACCCCTGGGATAGTGATCACTATCCGATAGTCTTCAATATGGAGGGAGATACCCTTCCGTATAGAAAGGTTTCAAATAGAATCTCAACAAAAAAAACTGACTGGTCCCGGTTTCATGGACTCGTCGACAGTGCGATCAAGACGGATCTCTTACCGCATGTTGACTCCTTTTCCGGGGATTCTAGCGACTATTATAGGAAATTTATTGATATACTTAGATCATCGGTGAACCTTGCATCTGGCAGAACAAAGGAATTTAAACCTCCCGAGGTCAGTGTGACTAAAAAACGTAAAATACATCACAGATGGTGGGATGCAGAGTGTGATAAGATTATACGGAATAGGAAAAAGGCGTTCAGTACTTTCAAGCAATGTAAGTCCATTATTTCTTGGGTCAGCTACAAGCGCGCATGTGCTGTAGCTAGGAAAACGTTTGCCTTAAAAAAAATTTTTTTTTGAAGATTTATGTGCAGGGATTAACCGTTTTACCAGTATAAGCTACGTCTGGAATACTATCCAGGATTTTGAAAAATGCAAAAAAGAGAATTCGATGGAATTGCTGGCATACGAAAAACAGAGAAGAGGAAATTAAGAAAACTATTGGCAAACTTGCTTCCCCATATGTGGGGGCGGACCCATCATTTCCGATTAATCTGTACCAAGACCATTCGCCACTGAGTTTACCGTTCCAGAGGTTTGAATTGGACAGGGCCATTGCAATGATGAAGAACTCTGCTCCGGGTCTCGATGGCATCGAATATAAAATGATTAAAGAACTTCCCGAATCGGCACTTTCCTGTTTGCTGGAATTGTTTAACTGCATATGGCACTTAGATTCTCTCCCAGAGGAGTGGCTCCATTATCAGGTGGTCTTCATAGACAAACCCGGCAAAGAAAAGGTCCATCCGATTTCTCTATCTTCCTGCGTGGGTAAGATATGTGAACGCATGATCAATGAGCGTCTAACATGGTGGGCGGAGAACGAAAACAAGTACAGTCAATCACAAAACGGCTTCCGCAGGGAAAAGTCCTGCGCGGATAACCTTGTTAAAGTAGTATCAGACATCCGTACTTCGTTATGTTTGGGTGAGTACACGCTGGCTGCGTTCCTTGACGTTTCATCTGCCTATGATAACGTCGATTTCCGCATCATGATTGAGACATTAATCGCATCTGATTGTCCTACGAATATCGTCAAATTTATATGTAAATAGCTATACCGGAGACTATAGTTCGCTTTATTATCAGTTCACAGGAATTCATGGAACAACTAGTATATGTGGGTCTCCCGCAAGGCACGGTTCTCAGTCCGGCTCTGTACTCTCTCTACACTAAGAAAATCTGCTCTGACCTACCAGAAGACGTGTGCTCGTGCGAATTTGCCGATGATATCGGCTTTTATGTGTGCGGTCCTAATAGGCAACGTAATCGGGAGCTTTTGCAGCTAGCAGTTAATTTGGTTGCCGAGAGATTGCGATCCATCGGTCTTGACCTGGAGCCTCAGAAGACAGTTCTGGTCGAGTTTAATAAATATGGTTTACATGATAAAACTCAGAGCATTACTATTCAGGGCTGTGAGGTGTTCAACAGCGTGGAGTCAAAATTCTTGGGTATATGGATTGACAACGGGCTTAGTTTTTCTCACCAAATCCGAGAGGTGAGGGGAAAGGTCAATAGAGCTAATGCGGTTGTTCAATATTTGTGCAGAATTTCGAAAGGTATGGAGGTTAATACAGCATTGATGCTGTATAAGAGCCTTGTCCGCTCGGTTACGGACTATGGAAGCTTTGTTTATCACCCGAGAGACGCCAACTCTAAACTAAAGCTCGAAAGGACTCAATACAAGGGCATCAGGACAGCTCTTGGATATCGTAACAGCCCGAATAACGTTATCATTGCAGAGGCTAAAGTCAGATTGCTCGAGAACCGAACGGAAATGTTAGCCAGGAATTTTATATATAAAGCCATTGCTCATAATATGGATGGATTATGCGAAAGAATGCAGAAGACCTACGATAGCGAGATTTGAATACGATTTCGCCAACCGACATACACGATATCCTTATTATCTAGGATCTGGAAGAAGTGCGCCTCCTCTAAACCTCTTATTGGTCCCCCGAGGAAACATGAAGTTTTTCAAGGTGAGTTTGAAGAGCATACGTTTGTTCCAACGGTTGATTACTCTTTCGGCCTGACCAAAAAATCAGATAATAATTATACAGACGAACTGATGATCAGGGATATCATTATGAAACCCCAATTAAACAGTGAGGCGGAGATTATCTTTACGGACGGATCATATAATCCAGACTGGCCCTCTACTGGGGCAAGTATTGCTATAGAAGGACAGGAGACTGCGTATAAGATCTTCCTAAAGTGTGCTCGTCATTCACTGCTGAAATTTTCGCTATTAATGCTTCGCTAAAACTTATGCAAGCCACACGGGAAACAAGAAACAATCATATAATTATCAGACTGTAGATCGGTCTTTTCGGCAATTTGTAACAACTTCTTAACAGTACATAAGAGCAAATACGCGGTTGAGACTAGACTACTCATTTACTCACTGGAGAGGGAGTTGGACATGAAGATCGTTTTGATATGGATCCCCTCCCACATTGGAATTGCTGGGAATGATTTGGCGGATAGTCTAGCTAGGGAGGCGGCACAGAAGCCTCCAGACATGAATATTGAGGTCCCAATCGAGGACCTGATGGCGGTTGCTAGAGAGGAAACCTGGCTCACCACGCAGGCCTCTATTAAACGGGACTCTACGTACAAGGGAATATTCTATTTCACTAAGTTCTACGACGAGAAGGCTCGTAAGCCATGGTTTAGCAAGGTCAATGCTGAAAGATATTTCGTGACCCTAATAACAGGATCAGAGCGAATCATTGAATTATTACAATTTGGGCTCATCGCTATTTAGGAAGAACTATGTCGACACCCAGCGATGTGATTGTGGATACGAATGTGAAGACTTGAGGCACGTTCTGCTACAGTGCCATAAATATGATGATCTTAGGATCAAACTAGACGAAGATCTTAGAGCCGCGGGTTATCTCGCGGAAATAGATGTGTATAAACTGATTAAAAATAAAAATTGGAATCTGCTTTATTTGATTTTCAAGTTCCTTAAGGGAACAGGCAAGATAATTTAGCATGCTTACAGCATTTGTTCCAGTATTCCTTGTAGGAACGGTCTACATTGTTTGTGCTAGGTTGTCCACAGACAAAAGGCACTTTTACTCCCTCGCTCGAGGGAAAATCCAAAAATCCGAGACCGCCGGTCTCGTGTCAAGTACGCGCGGAGCGATACCGACCGTGACTCTTTACGCGACGCGACGATTAATATCTTTTCTGATTCAAGGTAATTGTTTTATTTATTTATTTACATTTAATTATCCTATTTATTATTATACGACGCAAAGCGAGACCGCACCGTGATTCTTTACGCGACCAGAGAGAAACCTGAGAGAGGCCATCCCGGCGTTTTTCGTCAATTTTTGTGTGCCCGTGTAGGGAGCAGCATTTCCGCCTCCCTTATTCAGTATTGGTTGGCTCTCTCGCGAGCTCGAGAGTTACGAGGTTGGCAGAACTGCCCGGAGTAGCCGTTAGAATATATCAAGACTCGTGGCTGTTGCAAGTTCTGCAATAAAGTATTCTTTTCACATCAGTAATTGAGAGTGTAATCCGTTCACAATTCCTCTCACTAATACGTCGGTAGTAGGCCGACCCGCGGAGGTCTGATAATCCTCCGTGTAGCAATATCTTACATTGGTGACCCCGAAAAAGAATCACGCAACGGTTCCGGCTCAAGTTACTATCGGAAGCCCGAGTCAGAGATAAATCCTCGGGTGGACCAGCCGTCCCCGAGGAACGGACGCAGAAGCAGCGGATTGAATTACCCGCAGTTGCAAGGTACATCCCTGTGCCCGCGTCCCTGGCTGTTATTTGCCCACGCTGCGGCCAGCCAGCTTTACCGCGCCGAAACAATATTCGGGCGGCCATTTTTTTAGCCGCGCTTTTTGGCATGAGGCACGAGGCGGGTACGTGAGACCCCACTGGCGCCCGAGTGGCCACAGCGGTTCTGCCGCCTTGTTACCACGACCATCTCCTGGTGTGCGACCGGCTGTTCTCCACCAACGCCACGGATCGACAACGTCGCCGTCGTCTCATTCGCTGTGATTGCGTGAAGCCAACGACACCGGCGCCTTGGATTCCGTCGTCGTTGAGACATTTAATGCGTGAAGCCAACGTCTCCGGCGCCTTGGGTCCCATCGTCACCGGGGCTTTGGATTCTACCCACCGTGTACCTGACTACAATAATTTAGAAGTAAGCTAATAATCCGCCGCGCACCGTCATTTATATTGTACAACGCCCGTGTCGTATAACAATCGTGTCGTATAACGCTCGTGTCGTTTACCGCTTTTGTGTCGTTAACAAATTAAGTAAATTCTAAACAATGTCGAACGCAGCTCTTACAGCCGCTCAAGCCCGCGCGGAGGCAGCGGAAAACCAGCTCACGCAATCACAAGCCCAGCTCGCGCAATCACAAGCCCAGCTCGCACAATTACGAGCCCAGCTAAGCGCTCAAGGCCTCGATACAACTACCTCAGACGCGATTGATAATACTATTCAAATTCCGCGTATAGATAATTACAGGGTTCCCAAGCTCCCCCCGTTTTCACTAGTCGATCCAGCATTGTGGTTCATCCAGGCCGAAGTTTCCATGAGAAATTCGCGAATTACCGTGGAATCCACCAAAGCCGATACCGTCCTCGCTGCACTAGATGTCGAAGTATTGGATTGCATTAGAGACATTATTACTGCGGACCCTCCCCCAGCGGATATTTATAAGCAGGTGAAGGCCCGAATTATTGCGACATACGCACCTTCGGACGAAACAAAATTGCGAAAACTTCTAAGGGGACAAGTCGGGACCGAAGGAAAACCTTCGCTGATCCTCAGTCGATTGCGCGGTCTCAATAACGGGAAGATAGATGATAGCGTAATAAAATCAATCTTCTTGGATCAACTACCACGTGAACACCGCGCGGTTCTTGTGGCTACGGGAGCTACCGACCTCAACCGACTAGCCGAGGCCGCCGACCGAATGGCTGAGAGCGCTGTCGGAGGCGAATACGCTTCCGCCGTGACCAAGGGAAACACACCCTCTCCCGCAAAGACCGAGATGCAACAACTTATTGCCGATATGATGGCTGCGTTTAAAAATGAAGTCGAAAAGTTCGGAAAGGCACGAAATTCGCGTTCGCGATCCAATTCCCGCAGGCGCAGAACCTCAACTTCGCCAAGTAAGGCGATTACACCCGCGCTCTGCCCGGCACATACCAAATACCCCGATAATCCGACTTCGTGTCGAACGTGGTGCTCAAAATACGAGACTTGGAAAAGTAAAAAAAACTAAGCTCGCCTCCCCGTTCGGAAACGGTCGGCAAGGGCCATCAAGCGTTTAACCGTCTCCATGTCCGTGATCGCACCAGCGGCCAAATGTTTCTTATTGATACAAGGCGCGGATATTTCCCTGGTACCCGCCGTTAATGGGATCAAAGGAAAACCCTCCGAATTAAAGCTCTTCGCGGCAAACGATACACGTATCGACACGTTTGGAGAATCGCTTCGCGAACTTGACCTCGGTTTAAGACGGCCAATTCAATGGAATTTTTGCATCGCCGCGGTTCCGTACCCCATCATTGGCGCCGACCTACTATCGCACTACGGGTTAATAGTGGATTTAAAACGACGACGTCTTATAGATTCCACTACTAAATTATATACCCTCGCGACTAAAAAACCTGGCCTTGGGCCCTCGATCAATACGGTAAATCCCTCTTTTGAGTTCTCTAAAATACTTAAGGACTTTCCGCAAATAACAGGAGCCCTTTCCCTTACCCCGCCGTCCAATTGCGACGTGTTTCACCATATTATTACCACAGGCCCTCCAGTCGCCGAGCGCGCCAGGCGCCTTCCTCCTGATAAACTTAAGTCCGCGAAGGCCGAGATCAGGGCTTTAGTCGAAGCGGGCATTTGCCGCCCTTCTAGCAGTCCATGGGCTAGTCCCATTCATTTAGTCCGTAAAAAAGACGGCACCTGGCGGGTGTGCGGCGATTATCGCGGTGTAAATGCAATCACGCGACCTGATAGATACCCCACCCCCCACCTGCATGACTGTTCCGTCAATCTACACGGTAAAACAATTTTTTCATCCCTCGACTTATATAAAGCATATAATCAAATTCCAATGGCCCCCGAGGACATTGAGAAAACAGCCATCATAACCCCTTTCGGGTTATTTGAATACTTATTTATGACCTTTGGTCTTCGTAATGCCGGTCAATCCTTTCAACGTTATATCAATCGCGCCTTAGGCGATCTAGATTTTGTGTTCATTTATATGGACGATATCCTAATTGCTTCCTCTTCTCCAGAGGAGCACGCTAAACATTTACGCATTGTATTCCAGAGGCTTAAAGATTTCCACCTCCGCCTTAATGTTGAAAAATGCGTGTTCGGTGTACAGGAACTAAAGTTTCTCGGGTATATAGTAAATGGTAAAGAAATCAGCCCTATCCCTGAAAAAGTTGAGGCGATTACCAAATTTCCGAAACCCAAAACTATCGCCGATTTACGCCGTTTCCTCGGCATGATAAATTTTTACCGTCGCAACATTCCGCGCGCGGCAGAAGCACAAGCACCACTAAATTCATTATTAGTCGACTCGCGTAAAAACGATAAACGTGTAATTGTATGGTCCGACGAATTAAGCGAAGCGTTTGAAAAGACCAAAATCGGCCTGGCTAACGCTGCAATGTTGGTGCACCCTCATATTGGCGCGGAACTCCGTATCGTCGCCGATGCCTCCGATTTCGCCATGGGGGCAGTTCTTGAACAGAAAAAACGGGATACTTGGGAGCCCCTAGTATTTTTTTCGCATAAATTCTCCCCTGCGCAAACGCGGTATAGCGCTTATGACCGCGAGCTCACAGCAATTTTTGAATCCGTTAAATACTTTCGTTATTTCGTAGAAGGTCGTGAGTTTAAAATTATAACTGATCATAAACCACTCGTGTATGCGTTTATGCAACGATCCGACAAGGCGTCTCCGCGACAACTACGCCAATTGTCATATATTGCGCAGTTCACAACGCATATCGAACACGTCGCTGGTTCACAAAATGTTGTCGCGGATTCGCTTTCGCGGATTGATTCCCTGCGTTTGCCGGTTGAATTCAATCTTAATGAGCTCGCCGAACTGCAAAAGAGCGACGAGCAACTCAAATTGATCGCTAACGCCCCTGATCACCCGTTAAAATTAAAGAAAATTCAGTGGGGCCCAGATCACACAACTGTATATTGCGAAATCTCAGGCGAAGCTATTCGGCCATATGTCCCCGATAGCCTCCGCGTTAGAGTATTTCAAATGTTTCACAACCCCGCCCATCCTAGCGGCAAAATTACGGATCGCACTATCCGACAGCGTTATGTCTGGCCTGACATGCACCGCGATATCGCTAAATGGTGTAAAAACTGTATCGATTGTCAGCAAGCGAAAATCTCTCGTCACGTTAAACTAACTCCTGAGCACTTTGTCGCTCCCGACGGGCGATTTGACCAGGTGCACATTGACATTATCGGCCCTCTCCCTCCTTCTGAGGGTTATTCTTATTGTCTCACTATGATCGACAGATTTTCGCGTTGGACTGAGGCAGTTCCTCTTAAAGATATCTCCGCACAAACCGTTGCTAGAGCATTTTACGACGCGTGGATTTCCCGTTACGGAACCCCCCGATTACTAACTACAGATCAAGGAGCTCAATTCGAATCCCGCCTATTCGAGGCGTTGCTCTCATTAATCGGTTGCGAACGAATTCGTACAACCGCCTACCACCCGGAGTCAAACGGCATGATTGAACGTTGGCACCGGGTGCTTAAAGCCGCAATCATGTGCCATGCCGATGCGTGCTGGACGCGTACCTTGTCTACCGTTCTATTAGGACTTCGATCGCACGTCCGCGCCGACACTAATGCGTCACCCGCCGAATTCATGTTCGGGACAACTTTGCGTCTTCCCGGGGAATTTTTCCTCCCCGATGATTATACACCAAACCCTAATTACTTTCTTGAGGAGTTCCGTGAATATATGCGTCAAGTTCGACCGGTTCCTGTTGCGCATCCACTTTTAAAAAAGGCGTGTTAACTGAGTGAATTGCGTTTGTATCGAAATTATTGTTGCCTCTTTTCCGCGATGCCGATTGGTTATCTCGATGCGTTGTGTGCGAGTTATTACTTCGAGTTATTACTTCATTTGCAGCTGTCATTGGTCGCTGTCACGTTAAATTGAAGCCTCTTTTCCGCGATGCCGATTGGTTCTCTTGCTGCGCTTACTTCATTTGCAGCTGTCATTGTATATTTTGACAGTTGTGTGCATCAAGGGTTAATAGTGTAATAGTAATAGCATAATGTTAAAGCTAAATGGCGCGCGCGAAGCGCGCGCGTCTGTAATGTCTAGTCCACTCTTAAAAAAGGCGTGTTAAGTCGATAGTCGAATTTATTGTTGCCTTTTTACCGCGATGCTGATTGGTTATCTCGATTGATTGCCGCGCCGTAGCTTGCTTCATCCCGTGAGGGACTGTCATCGCGGAGTGTGGCGAGTTTCGTGCGTGTAATGTGTCGTGTGTGTCGTGATGTGACAGCTCGCGTCGTGTCGCGAGATTAATCGTCCCGCGTCGTGTCGCGAGGTTAATATTATTATTAATGTGATCTCTCATCATTATTATAAATATAAAATTGTTTAATTCTGAATTTCGGTCGCGTCACGCAAGGATCGAAGTGCCACGCGAAATATCAGCGGATCGGAGATAGGTAATTATAGTGACAGTCGTGGTCGTTATTATGTTTGCGAGCGAGTTTGCGAGCGTTACTTCTGTAGTAATTTACGATAATTTACTCGTTTATTACGCGGGATGAATTATCATAAACTACTACAAAACCTTGCTTTACGTGGAGGAATTATCATATATAAGTACATACAGAAGTAACGCTCGCGTAAACGTAGTATACATATGTGACAAATTGTGTGTGTGTGTGTGTGTGTGTGTGTGTGTGTGTGTGTGTGTGTGTGTGTGTGTGTGTGTGTGAAAATGCAATAGGAGTATAAAAGCAGCGTCAAGTATGTGTGTATCTATATGGATGTGTACATATGTATTATACAATTAAAAAACATGTAGATAATGAAAATATATTGCTTATAATTTACTAATTCATCAAACAATAATTTTAATTAATCAGATAAATTTTTTGACATCTAGATCAAATATTTATCAGGTTATTGTGGTTATGTGAGGAAGTTCTCAACATGTGATTAATGAAAAAGAAGAGAGAGAGAGAGAGTAAAGAAGAAGAAAATATGAAAGGAATCGGAGAGGGTGTCGTGTTATACTACATAATCACCAAGAAATGGAAAGATTACATATAGATTATTTTGTTTGTGGTAAGATTTATTATATATATGTATGTATATTACATATCTATGCTGATATATACATATGTTATTATATTACGTACTATTATTAAAATCAATAAAATTATCAATTTTATCACATAATATAATATTATAATACAATAACGTACTAATGTATTATACAGGGTGTGTTACTTTAAATACTCTAGGGAAATCTAAAAAAATATGGAAGATATGGAAAAACGTTTTAGACAAAAGTTGTAGGATATCAAGGAAGTCAAATAATGGTAAAACCAATTTTCAAAAAATCGTTATATAAAGGTCATCGTTATTTTTTTATTCAAAATTGTATAATTTTTTTTTATAATATGATTCTTCTAATTATTTTACATATAAAGGTATTAAGGTAGAGTTATCAAAATAGTTTACGAAATATTTCATATTTTATTCTGGTACTTTTTGACATAAAATATAAAATATCATTTTTTAGTAATTGTACTTTAACACTTTTATGTACAGAATAATAATAAGATGAATCAATTGGTGCAAAGAAAACATATTGTTACTTTGCAAAAAATATAATTATTGTAGTTTATAAGTGTTTCTGCAATATTTCGTAGATATATTTCAGAAATATTTCAGAAATATTTCAGTAATATTACCAAAATATTGCCGAAATCTTTCAGCAAAGTTGCATTTGAAATAATTGTGCCGATTGAAACATTGCAGAAATGTTGCAAAAACGATCGTGAAATATTTCTGAAATATTAATGAAAGGTGTAATACTTCAAATGGAATTTTGCAGAAATGTTTCTGAAATATTACATGCCGAGTGGGAGATTATAAAGCTGAAAATTTTTAGAAGGAAAATAGAAAAGCGATAGATGTATTAAAGATTATTGTTATACGATCTAAAGAAGAAGGAAAAAGAACGTAAGAGATTTCGAGTTTTACAAAGTGTCCGTACTATTGCATAAATCCCGCATGCTAACTTGCCGTATATCCTAAACACAGGAGATATATACAAGATATTATAAGTTAAACAAAATTATACAAGAGCTATGCACTTGTATTTTGCTGTATTTTATTATTTATTATCTCTCTACACTTATGTATCATGAAATAACCATTAAAAACCTTTTTCCTACAGTAATTATTTTACGTAGGTCGTAACACAAGATCGCGCTTCTTACTACGGTGAGAAATCAATTCAAATCACAACAGTTTCGTTAATATTAACAGTAAAGAACTGAAAGTACAACACAATACTATTATGGCATAAAGGCACATAACAGAATAATTGCGAGCAAGTATCTTCATTCCTTCTATTTTTTCTGACATCTGTAACGTAAAACCCCGCGCGGCGTAAAAATATCAGAGTTACCCTATAATAAAAAATGTTTTGGATGCATCCATATGTAACTTTTGACGTAGAACTACGTCTTTCTCCGCGGTATGGGGGGTATCCACGGATGTAACGATGTAACGAAAATATGTCACACTTTGAACGTTTAGATCTTCGCAACTAATAATCGTAGAGTAATCATTGACATCTCATTTTAAAGCTTAAGAAGTCCCATTTATGATAAAACAAGACCGAACTCTCTATTTATACCCGATTTTCTTGAAGTAGAATGATAAGAACCTGACGTCTGTCTGTATGTCTGTCTGTCTGTCTGACCGTGAACTACTCATTTGTTAATAGACCAAATTTTAAAGAATTATGTATGAAATAGGGGTAGAATTTTCCGGAAATGACGGTGGTGGGATTACTTTTTTGATACCGATTTTTTTAACCGGTTGTGCAGTTTTTTGTTATATTTTCGAAAATAATAATCGTAGAGTAATAAATAAGTTGTCATTTGATAGCTTCTATAGTCTCATTTTTTTCTCTAAAGTTTATAAAATCTCCAAAAGGGGTTACCGATTTTTTTCTTGCAACGTTTTCCGCGAACTACTCATTTGTTAATAAACCGAATTTTCAAGAATTATATATAAAACAGAGGTAGAATTTTCCGCAACAACTGTGCCGCAAACACGTAGAACTACGTCTGAATGAAACAGAGATAGAATTTTCCGGGAATGGTGATGGTGGGGTTAATTTCTTGATACCGATTTTTTTTAACCGGTTGCGCAATTTTTTATGCCAATGTGTTTCTTATGTTCTAAAACGTCGAAATATCGCATTTAAAAAAAAATGCAAAATTGCTAATAATAAAGGAATTACCGATTTTTGTTTTTTTTTGTTATATTTTTGAAAATAATAATTGTAGAGTAATAAATAAGTTGTTATTTGATAGCTTATATAGTCTCATTTTTTCTCCAAAGTTTATAAAATCCCCAAAGAAGTTACCGATTTTTTTCTTGCAACGTTTTCCGCGAACTATTCATTTGTTAATAAACCGAATTTTCAAAAATTACATATGAAACAAAGATAGAATTTTCTGGTAATGGCGGTAGAGTTAATTTTTTTATATCGATTTTTTTTAAACCGGTTGCGTAGTTTTCGATGCCAATGTGTTTCTTATGCTTTAAAACGTCGAAATATCGCATTAAAATAAAATGCAAAATTGCTAATAATAAAGAAGTTATAAAACAGAGGTAGAATTTTCCGCAACAACTGTGCCGCAAACACGTAGAACTACGTCTACTGCACAGTATGGGCACCAGCAACAGTTGACGTAGTTCTACGTGTTTGCGGCACAGTTGTTTACTGTGCTAGTTTGATTTCTTTTTTAGTATGTTCTTTATAAGGTTTTAGTATATTTGTTTATAAGGAACTAGCTGGTTACCCGGGCTTCGCCCGAGAGTTGTTTTTCTTAAAACAACTTCATTTATGTTTCAATATCCTTATTATGAACAAACATAAGGAGTGTTCATGGATTAAACTTGTCGTAACCAATCTTTTTCTACTCGGTCAATTATTTCCAAAAAAATTGGAAAAATTTCTGATACCGGTTTCTAAAAAAATCGATAACGAAAAATTATACACTTTATGGCACTCCCCGAGAAATTTTACTCCTGTTATATACGATTCTTTAAGATTCGGTCAATTATTTCCCGAAAAATTGGAAAAATTTCGGATAGCGGTTTTACAAAAAATCGGTAACAAAAAACTATACAGTTTATAGCACTCCCTGGGAAATTCTACCCCTGTTTTATATACAATTCTTTAAGATTCGGTCAATTATTTCCCTAAAAATTTGAAAAATTTTTGATACCGGTCTCCCAAAAAGATCGGTAACGAAAAACTATACACTCTATAATACTCCCCGGAAAATTCTACCCCTATTTTATATTCTTTTGGTAAAAATTCGGTCAAATAGTTTAAGAGTGTATAAAGAACATACATACATACATACATACATACATACATACATACAGACATTCTATTTTATATATATAGTTAGACTAGATAACATAATTATAGTAAATACCTTCACTTTCTTTATAAAATTACAGTATAGTTAAGAATGTATAGAATAAACATACTAGCATTTTTTTATTTTTTGCAATGCAACTTTTTTATCAGTTGGTGTAAAGAAAACACATTGTTACTTTTTAAGAAAGACATATTGCATATTGCAAATTACATAATTTTTTTGCTAAGCAACAATTTTTTTACACCAATTGATTCATTTTATTATTCTGTACATAAAAGTGTTAAAGGTACAGTTACCAAAAAATGAATAGTTTATGAGGTACTTTATATTTCGTTAAAATGTACCAGAATAAAATATGAAATATCTTGTAAACTGTTAATTTTTTACAACTATCTTAATACTTTTATATGTGAAATAATTATAAAAATCAAATTATGAATGAAATTATAAGAGTCCATTTTAAAAAATGGCGATGATCTTTATGTGACCTTAAAAAATTGATTTATTCGAAAATTGGTTTTATTATTATTTGTCCTCTTTGATACAACTTTTGTCTAAAACGTTTTTTTATATCTTCCATATTTTTTTAGATATTTGCCTGGGGCGTTTAAAATGGCATACCTTACATATAAATATATAAATATGTAAACTATTAATTTTTTAATTATAACTAACTTAAATTTTTATATGTAGAATAATGAAAAAAATTATATTATAAACGAATCATACAATTTCATTTTAAAAAATGGCGATGACCTTTATGTGAACTTAAGAATCGATTTTTTCAAAAATTGATTTTTGATCAATGATTGGTTTATTTGTGCCTCTTGATATCTTAACAAAAACAGATGTCATTATTTTGTATGGTAAAAATATTGCAAAAATGTTGGAGATACGGATTAAAAAAGTGCAGAAAGAAGAAGAAAGATATATAATATTTGAAAGAGATTATAACACAAGAATAAGAAAAAAAGCAGATAACAGTAGAAAGAAAGAAGGAAGAAGTAATAAGAAATATATTAGCTAAAGTAATAAATATACAGCGGGGGGGGGTCCCGGAAGAATCATTGCGTTTCCCAGAGCCTACCCTCATTGGAAATTCCAATAATAAAGAAAGGAGAAGGACAGGAGGTGAAGGATTACAGAGGAATAACAATTATGTCATCGATGTACAAGATCTACACAGCGATACTAGCTGAAAGGATAAGAAAGGAGGCAGAAACGAAGAATTTGATTCCCGATAATCAAGCAGAATTCAGAAAAAAAATGGGGACGATGGACCAAGGAATGGGGACCAAATATTCGCACTAAACTACTTAATAAATAGACAAGAGTGAATAAACATGGGCAAAAGATGAAAGAATTGACTGATTCGTTTACTGCTTAAGTTATACTGCTTACGTTCTGTACTTTTCTGAGCCTTTTACTTGTGCCAAATTTTTATTGAAGAGATTAAGAATATTATTTAATAAAGTAAATAAGTTTGTTTGTTATCGTATTTATAGAAACAAATTAGTATATGTTTTTTTACGATATGTATATATATGTATTGCTAATTACTTTAATGTACCACATCATGGATATTATATTTGTTGTTGTTGCATCTAACTAATATATTTGCCAGAGACTAGAGTCAAGCTCAACAGGGTCTTCTTTCCCCGCTAATTTTTCCAAGCCCGTTTCCTTGGCAGTGGTTTCGCTAGATAGTAGATAGGGACAGTGGGAATTTCGTTAATCCATTCATGCGCGTCACTAATTAGATGACGAGGCATTTGGCTACCTTAGCAAGTTATCTATGCATCTAACTAATATAATTATATTTCTAGATATTAAAAATTACCTCTTTTATTAATTTTTACCGCTAATAATTATATTATTCATCTGCATTACAGTATTGATTGTCTTCGAAAAGAACAAGATATAATGGATGATTAAATGTAAAAGGTAAAACTTGCAGTAGCGGTAGAAATTAATAAAAGAGGTAATTTTTAATATCTAGAAATATAAATATATTAGTTAGATGCATAGATAATTAAATTTATGAACTTTACAATAGTTTTATAAAATTTATATGGTAATACTTATAATTGATTATAATATTTTATGTACAGTTGTCAATATTAAAAAAAAGGAATTACAAATAAATGGATGCTACTAATTTTGAATTTTTGCAAAGTCAATATGCTATCCTTTTTCGATATTATTATAAATTACATATTAGCACTTTGAAGTTAAAGAATATATAAAAACTAATTAGAGTATTAGATTATATTAATTATAGTATAATTATTCTCTCTTTCATATTTCACAATACATATTTTATGGAAGAGAAAAAAGACAAGAAAAATGAATAAGGATGTTTTAAAAAGTAAGAAAGCAAATGGAGATTTCATATTTCACGAAATAAATACCCTAGGCATTTAAAACTCCCGCACAGGGTAAATACATTCTTAGAGAACGTATTTTATACTATTGTCACGGAGATTCTCAAGTATCACAATTTGTGTGCACGGTGGATGCCTAAGATGCTAGGTGCCGAGGGTGCCTAGGATTTCAGATCTTAACCATCCCTTATATAGTCCTGACCTTGCTCCCTCTGATTATCATGTGTTTGGATTAAAAAGAGTCGAAAAAGACAGAGAGAAAGAAAGAAAAGACAGAGAGAGAAAGTGAGAGATAAAAAGAGAGAAGTAAGCCTTAAAATAATAATTAAACTTATATTGTGCAAAACTCGTTTACGATGAAAATGATGATAGCGTGTTTGTTCGTACTTAATTTTTTACTCTTTCTGATTAGATATTACAAAGTTAAAGATGATGAACGAGAGGAAAAAAAGGAAACAGAGAAAGAGAGAGATATAGAGAGAAGAAGAGAAAGAGGGGAGAGAGAAAAAGAGAGAGGGAGAAGGAAAAGACAGGTAAGCCTTAAAATAATAATTAAACATATATTGTGCGTAACGCGTCGACGATGACATATGGTGATGGCGTGTGTGTTCGTAATTTTTTTTGTCCTCCGTGCTTACATATGACAAAGATAAAGATGGCAAACGAAAGGAAAAGAAGAAGAGTCGAGAGAGACAGAGAAAAAAAAGAAAACAGAGAGAAAGAGAGAGAGAGAAGGAGGGAGAGGGAGGGAGGAAGGGAAAGGAGGAAGAGAGAAATTGATTGATTGATTGATAGATTTATTAAATTATGCCCAAGCGTAGGCTAAAGGGCAAAGTAGGAGTAAGCATGAACAGAATGCAAAACGCAATCATCATATACAAAGTATCACAAATAAACTTAGACTAAAAATCTTAATACTAATCTTAGAGCTAACAGTTCAACTACGCAAAATAGCAGAGCATAATAATAAAATTGTTTACAAGTATTGCTATAAAGCTGAAACATAAATTATAAATACTAATCTAGAGTGAATGTTCAACATAGAAGGACATATACTCGCAAGTGTGCCAAACAGTAAGCAGCGAACAGAAAGCAGGCAATATCAGTCAGACTCCAAAGCAAATAAATACGGACGAAGGAGGTTCTTAAAAGAGCCAAAAGAAGACGCAGATTTGATATTGTCAGGAAGAGAGTGCCAAAAGTACATTGCAGAGAGTCGGAAAGAATTGCGGTAGGTAACGGTTCTATGGAGAGGAATATGAAATGTATGAGAGGATGAGGCCAAGCGGTCAGATCTTCTCAAGGCTGAATCAGGAGGAATGAAAAGTTCCTGAAGATAGGAAGGAGATTGTGCATAGAGAACACGGTAAGTTTGCCAGCCAAGAAAATAGAGCCTTCTATTTCTGACCGAAAGCCACCCCAAACGACGCCTGAAAGGAGTGATGTGCTCATCTCGCCTGAGATTGAAAATAAATCTTATGCAGCAATTAACAAGTCTCTGCAACTTAGTATCCAACTCGCCACTTAAAACATGATAAACAAGGCAGCAGTAGTCAATGTGTGGCAAGACAAGAGTAGTAACGAGTTTGATTCTAAGTGCAGTATAGGCAGGGAGTTCTTATTAAATTTAAGCTTGTACAGAGCGTGGTGAACTTTCTGTGAGACATGTAGGACATGCTTCTTCCATGATAGGTTGGACATTAAGATTACACCCAAGTTTTTCACATCGCTAGCAAAAGGGAGAGGCGTTTGGTTAATAACTATCGACGGTAGAAGGGTAGGGTCAATATTACTAACATGAGCCTGACTGCCAAAAATGATGACATTGGATTTAGCAAGATCAAGTTTAAGGCCGTTTGCAGTAGCATATTCAAAAATGGCGCAGGCATCTCTGGAGATCAACTCAAAGCCGCGAATAATAGCAGGTGGATATGAGAAATATATCTGCAAGTCGTCAGCAAAAAGCATGTGGTTTGAGTAAGACAGAGCCTTGCTGATGTCGTTAATGAAAAGGGAGAACAGCAGGGGACCTAGCACCGAACCCTGAGGAACACCCAGGGACATTGATAACCAGTCAGAGCAATTCCCCTCATCATCGACCACAGCCTGAGAGCGGCCTGTTAAGTACCAGAAGATCCAGGCAATCACAGCATCAGAAAAACCAACTTTCACCAGCTTGATAAGTAGATGAAGATGCAAGATCGTGTCACGAGAGAGAGAGAGAGAGAGAGAGAGAGAGAGAGAGAGAGAGAGAGAGAGAGAGAGAGAGAGAGAGAGAGAGAGAGAGAGAGAGGAAGAGAGAGAGAAAGAGAGAGAGAGAGAGAGAGAGAGAGAGAGAGAGAGAGAGAGAGAGAGAGAGAGAGAGAGAGAGAGAGAGAGAGAGAGAGAGAGAGAGAGAGAGAGAGAGAGAGAGAGAGAGAGAGAGAGAGAGATAATTTATTATGCCCAAGCAAAGGCTAAAGGGCAAAAAAGTAATATAGCAGTTACAATAATATCGCAATTACAATAATATAGCAGTTACAAGATGCAGAGATACAATGAGATGTAAACAAAAGCGAAATATAGCGGTCAGAAGTTAGTATGATGTGCATGCTCTCTCTCATAAGGCAAGCAGCAGCAATCTCAATAATATACCTTGTAAAAAAAAAAAACTAAGAACTAACGCAACTTAACTAATAATAAATACAATGAAAAAAAATAAGATAAGGAGCAGTATTACCAAAGAGAACTAAATAATGTATATAAAACTAAGAACTAAGGCGCAGCGCAATTTATGAACTAATAATAAGGAATGAAAGCACTAGAAGTTCTATACCACAAACAATGTTATCCAATTTCACGTGCAAGCAAGTCGACATGTCCACAAAGGAATAAGCGTTGAGTTCAGCAAAACGTATCCCAGAAGAATTACATGTTGATTAAGCCGAACGATCAAAGAACAAGGAATGAGCCGGTCGGACCAGTCAGATAAGCTTAGCTAGATCAGTGTCGGAATCAATATGAATAACAGGTCGACCATCAGAAGACCTAACACATATTTGACCATTTCTTACCCAGACATACTTATACGACCTCTCTTTAGCAACACTCTTAGCCCGTTGTAACATGTCGTAAGTGCTCTTGGATAACAACTCGATCGTTTACATAAATGTAACGATCTGAGTTACCACCGCATACGTCCTTACATTTGAGAACACCCTTTGTCCGCTTTTTTGAAATAACCATATCGCGCACGGCACTCGAGGCCAAGGTAACAACGACTGAGCCGGAAGATGCAGCAACAATGGAAATCGCCGACAGTGCCTTCTTAACAGTTCTGACACCGAGAATATGGCAAGACAAGTCAGGAACGTCCAATGCCTTTAGCACATTCCTGGCAAGCTCAGATGGAGCAACAGATAACGCCAATGGTAAACCCGAAATGATTAACTCATTTCCCCCATGAGTTCCCTGAAATGGCTGAGCAGATTTTAAATCGTGAATTTCGCGAATAAGTTCAGCGTTATCCTGCTCCAATTTGGCAATGCGCTGACTATTCTGACTAACGGTGTCAGCAAGCCGATTCAAGTGATTAAGTTTATCACTTAGTTCTTTGTTAGTACGTTGCTGACCGTCCATAAAAGCGGAAAACTTAACAATCAATTCACGCAAAAGATCATTGGTAGAGTCTTGTATAGTGTTATGCATAGTGTCATGCGTAGTGGAATGCATACGTGCACCGCCAAGCGAGGCATCAACAATGTTAGATACTTTAGTAAATGGCATATTTAAAAATTGTAATTCACAACAAGCACTAGCGGACTTCGTACCTACGTAAGCTTTGACACAACCCGGATGAAATGCTCTATGACACTCAGCACATGAAACAGATTCACCAGCAATCCGTTTAGTACACTTAACACACGTACGCTGCATGTGTTATCTACAATCGCTTAATCACTTAAAAGTAGAGTTCTGTAGTATCGATCCGCGATCAGAGTGTTCCGTATAGATCACAAGAAATATCGCAGAGTCAGCCGTCACTTAGATAGCACGTGTTCAGAAAATAGCATGTAGATAGGGAAGATCGGCAACGATAGGCGCATGCGCAGCTGAGATCAACGTCTTCCACAGGAACAGCCAAGAATTAGGTTAGGTACACAGAAATGCTTTTAATTAGGTAGCAAGCACCAGAAAGATAATGATAGCACGTGACAAGCAACAAAAAACTTGCTAATACCTGCAACAAAATGGCCCGAAGGCGGCTTACGGCAGGAAATAGATTCGCTTAAAGCAGGAGCAAAGAGAATAGGCAAGAGAGAGAGAGAGAGTGAGGGAGGGAGGGAGGGAGGGAGGGAGGGAGGGAGGGAGGGAGGGAGGGGGAGGGAGGGAGGGAGGGAGGGAGGGAAGAGAGAGAGAGAGAGAGAGAGAGAGAGAGAGAGAGAGAGAGAGAGAGAGAGAGAGAGAGAGAGAGAGAGAGAGAGAGAGAGAGAGAGAGAGAGAGAGAGAGAGAGAGAGAGAGAGAGAGAGAGAGAGAGAGAGAAGAGAATGAGAGAGAGAGAGAGAGAGAGAATGAGAGAATGAGAGGAAGGTAAGCCTTAAAATAATAATTACTTATATTGTGCGCAACTTGTTTACGAGATGAAGATGATGATAGCGTGTTTGTTTGTGATTTTGTTATTCTTTGCGATTAGATATTGCACATATAATTAAAGATAATGAACAAGAGGAAAAGAAAGAGACAATGAAAAAAAGAGAGAAAGAGAGAAAAATAGAAAGAGAGGCAGGTAAGCTTTAAAATAATAATTAAACTTATATTGTGTGTAACTCGTCGATGATTAAGTTGGTGATAACATGTTTTTTCGTAATGATTTTTTTCACCGATTAGATGTGATGATAAAGTTAAAAATGACAAACAAAAGCTAAAGGAGGAGACAGAAAAAGGGAGGGAGAGAGAGAGAGAGAGGGAGAGGGACGTAAGCCTTAAAATAATAATTAAACTACCTGTATGAAGTTAGCCCCCCATTTTTTTATTTCAAATATTTTTTTAGTTGTTTTCGGTTGTTCTCTGTTTGTTCTACATTGTTCCACTGTTAATAATCCAAAAAAACGAAAAACACGGTGGAAAAAGCAAAAAAACTTTTTTAAAGTAGCCCCCCATTTTTTGAAAAATCCAAGTTTCTTGGTTGTTCTGGATTGTTCTAATTGTTCTAAACATTGTTCCAGAATATTAGTTTGGTTGGTCAAAAACTTTAAGAGATATTGAAAAAAGAAAAATTTAGGAAATAACAGTTTTTGGCCATTTATTCGTAAACAAAATGACTTACAAAACTGTCGATTTAGAACATATTTCTAACCGCGTAGAACAACTCAGAACAAAATTTTTAAGACCAAAACAAGACCCTAAGGGGTACTTTACTCTTCACCGAAAAAATTTATTTTTTGATTTTCTTAGTTAAAAATCTTGTTCCAGGCTTCCCGCTTTAAAACTATCGCGTTCTCTACTGGAACAACTCAGAACAAAAATTTTAAGACCAGAACAAGAACCTAAAGGGTACTTTACTCTTCATCAAAAACATTATTTTTCGATTTTCTTCGTTAAAAATCTTGTTCCGGGTTTCTCGCTTTAAAACTATCGTGTTCTCTACTGGAAGAACTCAGAACAAAATTTTTAAGACCAGAACAAGAACCTAAAGGGTACTTTACTCTTCATCGGAAATATTATTTTTCGATTTTCTTTGTTAAAAATTTTGTTCCGGGCTTCCCGCTTTAAAACTATCGTGTTCTCTATTGGAACAACTCAGAACAAAATTTTTAAGACTAGAACAAGAACCTAAAGGGTACTTTACTCTTCACCGGAAAAATTTATTTTTTTATTTTCTTTGTTAAAAATCTTGTTCCCGGCTTCCTGCTTTAAAACTATCGTGTTCTCTACTGGAACAACTCAGAACGAAATTTTTAAGACCAGAACAAGAACCTAAAGGGTACTTTACTCTTCATCGGAAATATTATTTTTCGATTTTCTTCGTTAAAAATCTTGTTCCGGGCTTCTCGCTTTAAAACTATCCTGTTCTCTACTGGAACAACTCAGAACAAAATTTTTAAGACCAGAACAAAAACCTAAAGGGTACTTTACTCTTTATCGGAAATATTATTTTTCGATTTTCTTTGTTAAAAATTTTGTTCCGGGCTTCCCGCTTTAAAACTATCGTGTTCTCTACTGGAACAACTCAGAACAAAATTTTTAAGACTAGAACAAGAACCTAAAGGGTACTTTACTCTTCACCGAAAAAATTTATTTTTTTATTTTCTTTGTTAAAAATTTTGTTCCGGGCTTCCCGCTTTAAAACTATCGTGTTCTCTACTGGAACAACTCAGAACAAAATTTTTAAGACTAGAACAAGAACCTAAAGGGTACTTTACTCTTCACCGAAAAAATTTATTATTTTATTTTCTTTGTTAAAAATCTTGTTCCCGGTTTCCCGCTTTAAAACTATCGTGTTCTCTACTGGAACAACTCAGAACAAAATTTTTAAGACCAGAACAAGAACCTAAAGGGTACTTTACTCTTCATCGGAAATATTATTTTTCGATTTTCTTTGTTAAAAATCTTGTTCCGGGCTTCCCGCTTTAAAACTATCGTGTTCTCTACTGGAACAATTCAGAACAAAATTTTTTAGACCAGGAACAGGATTTTTAACGAAAAAAATCGAAAAATAATATTTCTGATAAAGAGTAAAGTACCCTTTAGGTTTTTGTTCTGGTCTTAAAAATTTTGTTCTGAGTTGTTCCAGTAAAGAACACGATAGTTTTAAAGCGGGAAACCCGGAACAAGATTTTTAACGAAGAAAATCGAAAAATAATATTTCCGATGAAGAGTAAAGTACCCTTTAGGTTCTTGTTCTGGTCTTAAAATTTTTGTTCTGAGTTGTTCCAGTAGAAAACACGATAGTTTTAAAGCGGGAAGCCTGGAACAAGATTTTTAACTAAGAAAATCAAAAAATAAATTTTTCCGGTGAAGAGTAAAGTACCCCTTAGGGTCTTGTTTTGGTCTTAAAAATTTTGTTCTGAGTTGTTTTACGCGGTTAGAAATATGTTCTAAATCAACAGTTTTGTAAGTCAATTTGTTTACGAATAAATGGCCAAAAACTGGTTATTTCCTAAATTTTTCTTTTTTCAATATCTCTTAAAATTTTTGACCAATCAAACTAATATTCTGGAACAATATTTAGAACAATCCAGAACAACCAAGAAATTTGGATTTTTCAAAAAATGGGGGGTTACTTTAAAAAACAGTTTTTTTGCTTTTTTCACCGTGTTTTTTGTGTTTTTTTTGGATTATTATCAGTGGAACAATGTAGAACAAACAGAGAACAACCGGGAACAACTAAAAAAATATTTGAAATAAAAAAATGGGGGGCTAACTTCATACAGGTAATTAAACTTGTATTGTACGTAATTCGTCGACGATGAAGGTGGCGATAGCGTGTGTGTTCGTAATTTCTTCGTTCGCGATGATTGGATATGACAAAGTTAGATGACAACTAAAAGAAAAAGAAGAAAAGTCGAGAGAGACAGAGAGAAAAAAAAAGAAAAAAACAGAAAGAACGAGAGAGAGAGAGAGAGAGAGAGAGAGAGAGAGAGAGAGAGAGAGAGAGAGAGAGAGAGAGAGAGAGAAAGGGGCGGGGCCGGGGAGTTAAAAATTCACTTTCGTAATCAAAGAGATAAGAAACATGTTAAAAATTTTGTACATAAAATTGTACGTATTTTTTTCGAGGTTTTTAATTAATTATTAAAAGTGTATTTATATCGTTGAAAAAAACATGAAATTAATTTAAATAAAGATTTTTCTGTACAAAGTCATTTAAAAGTCATATTGTTATGTATATACCGTTAAATTTTTCTTAATGTGTTATTATTAAAGAGCAATAGCGTTGCAAATGTTGTTTTGTATAATGACATAGAAAAAAAGCTAAATGGCGTGCGCGTAGCGCGCGCCTGTAGTGTTCTAGTAAACATAAAAAACGCGCCTTTTACTTGAAAGATTTATATAATTGTACTCATGTATTCTTACGCAATATGGCTAAAAGGGCTTTAGAGCGTCCATACACCGGCCCGCACAAAGTTGTACAACGCATCTCAGAGCGTATATTCGATATTGACATCAACGGAAACACAAAAAGCGTGTCCGTCGATTTATTAAAACCGGCATACTTCGTTCCGGACGACCCTCCTACGACCCCTGAAAATGTAAATTTAAATCCACCCGTGCTTAAGACTTACTCTCGTAAGACAGTCACGTTTGCGCCGTCCACTAAACCAAAGTGATTTAATTTCAAGGACGAATAAGTGATACTATTTTACATTATATTCTATAAGTGATACTATGTAATATTATTAACTATAAGTCAGCTCAAATGTTCATTATATTATAAGTCAAGGTATTGTCAACCTCGTGCAATAGCACCAAGCCAAATTATTTTAATTTCGTTAACACTCGGGGGGGGAGTGTGTAGGGAGCAGCATCTCCGCCTCCCTTATTCAGTATTGGTTGGCTCTCTCGCGAGCTCGAGAGTTACGTGGTTGGCAGAACTGCCCGGAGTAGCCGTTAGAATATATCAAGACTCGTGGCTGTTGCAAGTTCTGCAATAAAGTATTCTTTTCACATCAGTAATTGAGAGTGTAATCCGTTCACAATTCCTCTCACTAATACGTCGGTAGTAGGCCGGCCGACCCGCGGAGGTACCTCAACAAAGTTAGCCCCCCCAAGTGGATTATTGATACTTTTTTTTTTTACCAATCGATTGGTGGTTGATTGGTAGTATTTGGTACCGTATTCAAAACGTTTGGTAGTTTCTCGTTTTTTTAGGAAATCAAAAACAAATTTTTGATCTTCTTTTAGCCCCCCCACTTTGACTGTGGTAATTTTTTTTTTTTTTAATCGATTGGCGATTGATTGGCAGTGTTTGGTACCGTATTAAAAACTTTTGGTGGTTTCGCGTTTCTTTAGGAAATCGAAAAAACAAATTTTTGATCTTTTTTTAGCCCCCCCACTTTGACTGGTAAGTTTTTTTTTTTTTTAATCGATTGGCGATTGATTGGCAGTGTTTGGTACCGCATTGAAATCTTTTGGTAGTTTCGCGTTTTAAAAAGAAAGAATTAATTGTCAACAAATTTTTAACCTTCTTTAGCGCCTCCACTTTTACTGTTGGGGATTTTAAATTCTTTTTTACCAATCGTTTAGTGGTTCATTGGTAATGTTAAAAGCTGTAAGTTATTGAAAATTTTATTTTAAAGCCTTGTGTCCACGATGCTAGAACTGTGTCCGAGTTTCGGTTTAAGTCAATGAAACTGCTACTTTACTGTAAAAGCTGCAAGTTGATTGGCTTAAGCCCGGTGTCCACGATGCAAGAACTGTGTCCAAGTTTCAGTTTAAGCCAATGAAACTGCTACTTTTCTGTAAGAGCTGCAAGATGATTGGCTTAAATTGAAACTTGGACACAGTTCTAGCATCGTGGACACCGGGCTTTAAACCTTGTGTACACGATACTAGAAATCGGTCCGAGTTTCGGTTTAAGCCAATGAAACTGCTGCTTTTCTGTAAGAGCTGCAAGTTGATTGGCTTAAACCGAAACTCGGACCGATTTCTAGTATCGTGTATGTACACAAGGCTTTAAACCAAAACTCGGACACAGTTCTAGCATCGTGGACACAAGGCTTAAAAGCACATTCACAATGAGAGGAATAAGGAATAAGATAAAGGAATAAGGCATGTTGCATCTCACTTTAATGTACATATGTGTACTGAAATACGACATTCCCTTATTCCTTATTTATTTATCTTAGGGTGCCTCCCCATGCAGGACGGAATCTCGGAAAACGGAATCTCGGAATCATTCTGATTGGTTAGTCCCATGAGGCTATTAAATAGTCAATTGACTAACCAATCAGAATGATTCCGAGATTCCGTTTTCCGAGATTCCGTCCTGCATGGGGAGGCACCCTTATTCTTTATTCCTCTCATTGTGAATGTGCCTCTAAAGCCCGGTGTCGACGATGCAAGAACTGTGTCCAAGTTTCGGTTTAAGCCAATGAAACTGCTACTTTTCTGTAAGAACTGCAAGTTGATTGGCTTAAATCGAAACTTGGACACAGTTCTTGCATCGTGGACACCGGGCTTAAGCCTTGTGTCCACGATGCTAGAACTGCGTCCGAGTTTTGGTTTAAGCCAATCAACTTGCAGCTCTTACAGAAAAGTAGCAGTTTTATTGACTTAAGGGTTGTGTACACGATACTAGAAATCGGTCCGAGTTTCGGTTATAAGCCAATCAACTTGCAGCTCTTACAGAAAAGCAGCAGTTTCATTGGCTTATAACTGAAACTCGGATCGATTTCTAGCATTGTGGACACCGGGCTTTAAACCGAAACTCGGACACAGTTCTAGCATCGTGGACACAAGGCTTTAAAATAAAATTTTCAATAACTTACAGCTTTAAC